>JAEIHY010011820.1:0-22045 GCA_018904565.1 Drosophila tsacasi
ATTTATGAAAAAAAAAATTTTTTGATTTTTTTTTTTGTTTACATGTATCGCCCCCCTTAACGGTGAGAAAATTGTATGCTTGAGTTAAATAAATTTACACTTTATGACGATGGACATGAAAAACAATTGAATCTGCACTTTTTTACTCTTTAAAGTTTATAATTTGATTCTTCCTTGCCTATAAAAATCCTGACTCAATAAATACCTTCCAAACTGACCTAACCCACCATTTGAGCCTCTCAATTCCCTGGCAAATGTGAGCAAATAAATAAAAAGTAAATATAGATACACGCAATTAACACACTTGTGTGTGGCTTTGCAATAATTTATGTTAAAAATACTAACTACCCGAAAAACTGCTAATAAACCTGCGAAAACGTGCAAAAAATACAAACACAAATCCGAGCAAACAATAAAAACAACAACAAAAATCTCTAACGAATGCCGCAACAGAGGAAACATCGCTGAATCATGGGCGAAAAACAAAAGGCGATGAAAACAAAACGGACAGCAATGAGCATAAGAAGAAGAAACAGCATCATTAAGTTTATGCAAAACAACAGAAAACAAGCAACATACTCCTAAAAAAAAAAAAACAAAAAACAAACAGCAGAGTTTCGCAACAATTTCACCAACACATGGCACGTTTGTTTATGCGTGTGGGCAGGGAGCACAGGAAAAAATAATAACAAATAATAACTCGAGTAGTCGTTTTAATCATAAGTAATTATATATAATTAAGTATGTACTTCCTATATTGTTAAATTACTATATCATTGTGGTACCTGCTCTCTGCAATTATATTCTATATTTAATGTTGAGCTTCGGTAATATGTAACATATTCCTTACTAGAAAATTTAATAAATATTTCCCTTGAAAATGTCTTAGTTCCAGGTAATATCAATCACTCGTTTCTAAAATTAAAATTCTCGTAAACATACAACAAATAAAGCCAAAAAACATGTGATGTGTCGAATTATGAATCATATTACATGGCACAATTTCTCTCAGTGCACTCGTGTGCATTTGTATGCATGCGAGGCAGAAGTTGTTGCAAAACCCAAGACGAGAGACCTCAAAACACAGAAAACCGTTTAACGCTTCACAAGAGGAAAAGCGAGAGAGAGAGTAGACTGGGCATGTGGAAAACTGGGAAAACTTACTTAAAGGTCAGCTTAACTATATCCATAAATCGAGTGGCCATTTCGTGGGTCCGGATTTCCCAACACGCAACACTCCGCACACTCTTTTTCACGAACACTCAACACACAGTGGCTATCAATAGCTATGCACGCTTCGATTACGAGCGCCGAAATTCGGAGAAAGTGTCACAACAAAGTCCCAGTTACCCAAGCTAACACCACCGGCTGGGAAAACGGTCGAGAGTCTCGTAGCGAAGCGGAACCGAACAAATAAACCGCTCAACGCGAGCAGGCCGCACCAACTGACCCGCGATCGTTGGATTTGCGATTGCTATATCTTTTCTATGCCTCTCTCTGAAAATGCCGTTCACCTGCATCAGCTGATTTGTTTGCTATAACTCTCTACTCTTCAAAATACCGGTTGTACTCTCTGAGCTATAGGTTCTTGACTCTGTGGAACTTAAATCAGAAAAGCTATAGAAGCTAAGGCAAAAAGCTGAATGCTTCGAAACTCACAAGCTCTTAAATGATCACAGTTACTCAGGCTCTGAATTTGAATGTTCAAGCCATAGGAACGACCAGTTTACCTTGAAATTGAGCTTGGACTTGGCTAATTCACGATTTCTAACTGTAACCTGAGCTTAATGAGTGCATAGCCCCCGCTGGGTGATGCATAATACATACACTCACCAAATAAAGTGAATATATTTGAATAACTTTTTGAGAATTATTACCTATGCTTTGTAAACTGAAAAGAGCTTTCCCCAAAGCTTTTCACACCTACAACCCCTTTTTCTCAGTGCTAACCAAAGTAAAGCTCAACTTTAACCATTCATGTGACAATGAACTTGACTTTGGCCACTAAATAATGCCACTGACATGTGTCAATAATGAAAAGCCCTGTCTGCGCTGCTGATAGATAATTTATTTATTTTCCCATGGTGGGGTTTTATGGGATCCTATTGGTATTGGTAACGGGGGTCAAAAATCAAAGTCATCGGGGGTGGAGTGTTGCGGCTCACTCTGGGTTATCACCATGTCTGCCTCAGCTGAGGGAACATCATCGCACCAAACCAGGTGCAGAGTGACGGCCAAGAAGTAGAAACTATGCGAAAGAGTTATGTACATATTTCTTTAAAGTTCCAGCCGACCCACCTTATTAATAGGAATATATGCAATACAGTGTTCATGTCGACTTGTAGTGCTCGGTGTCCCAAATATAACTGATCAGAAATAGGAAAACTATGGCCGTAAAGCGATACATATTGCACTAACTATTAGCACTTAGCAGCTGATTCACAGCTAATGACACAATGGCCTGCATTATGCCGACCAGATCAATCGAATGTCGATGGCACAGCTCCGACAGTCACTCGCAATAATATATGTATGTATGTGGTATTATACAATTATTAGAGTTAATCAGCGTAACAAAACCAACAGGGGAAAATAATAAAGGTTCAAATTAGCAACGAATTAGTCACGCTTTATTTGATCTTGCAATTTGTGTTCAGTTTTCGCATCAACGCATATGCGATAATTTGTGCCCATTTTATTTGGCTAATAACTCACATGAGAACCAGGCAAACAAATGTGACGCGGGCCTATGTTACTATTTTATAGGAAGTTTTATGGACGTGATAATAAATTTGCAGCCCCATGTTGAGTTTGCGGATTTCGCCAAGGTTCTTTATGAAATATACTCACTGATTCACGAAATCCCCGAGGGTGAACACCGGCAAAGCAACGTCTTGGCCTCGCCTGAAGCTAAAGTGCCTCAGTTTCGTGAGAGCAGCCCAGTATTTTCCCATATTCATTGCCTGAAGAGTAAATCAAAGCCTGCTGTTATCTTGAAATTTCTTTGCTTTTTTATTCATTCTTTTCTAATAAAAATATGGATTTATACACTTTCAAATTTCATAGTTTCATCACAAGACTTTGAAGCTTTTTGACAAAAACGTTAAGTTCCAACAGACTCGGATACATAGAGAATTCTTAGACAAACTAGATTCAACCAGCCGACTTACTCCTAATCATTTTGTGCACATTCAAAAAACTTATTCCACTTATCAGTTTTCCGTTTAGTTGTTTAGTTTTAGTTTTTATTCGCTTGTTATGTATAATATAAATGATGTAAAACTTGGACAGGTTCTCTGTTTGTTCAAAAACAACATTGTACCAAAACAACTTATGCATACAAAAGGCTAAATATCTAAAAGACTTAGGCTACGAATATAAATAAGTTGGTTACGGTTAACTCGTTTCCTCATTCAAATATATATATATTTTTGAAACACAAATGGAAAAAACCTTCCTCTTTGTAAACGTGTGCGTTCGTCAAGCGATGGAAGAAAAAGAATGGAACCTTAAAGCGAATTTGTGTCGAGGACTTAAAGCGATCTCGAATAGAGTGGGTCGTACAAAATACGGTTGATATATGTGTGTGTTGGCCTGTTTTAGGCATCAGCGAGACATAAAGGAACGTTAAATATAAGTTCTTAGCTCGGAATCCTTGGCTGCCTGGTTTAGTTTAGTTTGGTTTAGTTGGTTTGGTAGTTTCTCATAGAAGGTACTTCAGTTGCGACTTTATTCACACTCATAACTACACTTATAAACAGCCTGCTTAACCTACAGATCCGATCCGAGAGGCGGACGAACCTTAACACACCTAACTAGGATCTCCTTCACGTTGGCAAACTTAACAACAATAAACTCTCTTGATTTAGGCCAAAGCTAGGCTTTGCCTTGTTTTAAACAGAGGCTTCAACATAAAGCTGTCAGAGTCGTAAAGTTTCAGGGTGGTTCGTCTTACTCATAAAAATCTAAAGGGAGCTTTTGTAATCTATCAATAGTTTTGAGAATATTTTGATTCGGGAAACCTTAGCTGACAAATGGTATTTTTCGTAATTCCTAAGTTTAATAACCTCGTACAAAATTGGTTTAAATTCGTATTAAGTGTAGATATTACGGGACATCAACTTGTACAAAACTATAATTTATTTAAATAAAATCAGACAAGACCCAATTTTATTTAAAACTTTTAGGAAACACTTGTGAAAGACTCCCTCTTTGAACAAAGCTTTGGAAATATTTGTAATATTCCCAACAATTCCAGTATGTCTTAAATAGATTACACACTCCCTTCTAATGATTTTGGCCTCAAAGTTCGAACCTCCCCTGCACAGGTAAAGCTACTGACTTAATCTAGTCGGATCCCCCTTTTGATCCTTATAGCAGCTCATCGCGTCGAAAGAAGCTCTCCCAGACCATCAGCTTCCGCAAATCGGGCACGTCGATCACCTTCAGCTCGTCAGATATGTTAAGGCACTTCAGCTGGTGTTTCTCGACGGCCGCCGGCTCCACGGGCAGCCACAGATCGGGCTGCTCCGGATCGAAGTTGGGGTTCCCGCAGGCGGCGAAGTGCGTCCACAGCCCCACTAGCCGCTCGATGCACTTGTACTCCCGCGTGTGGTTCTTCAGCTTGCGCGCCAGCGAGTTGTAGAACAGGTAGGAGAGGTCGTCGCCGTGGCACGTGCCGCGCACCTTCTTGCCGCAGCTCAGGATGCGCAGGTGGTTGAAGTGCTTCGAGTCGAAGTCGAAGCGGTACAGGTAAGTCGGCGCCCCGGAGGCGTACAGCAGGCGGGACAATACTGTGCGATAGATAGGGAACCAGAAGTACTCGTGCGAGACCATCTGAAAGTGGAATGGTTAAAGGGGAAGTTAGTGGTGGTAAGGTAAAGCCTCTTAAACTCTAAATCAACCATAATAAGTTGTGCATATTCCCTGAATACTTTAACACTTAAAGTATGACCCAGCTGTGCTAAGAAAGATTAGAGTAACACCCACCTGAAGGTACTCGTGCAGGGTGTCTAGACTCGGCGTCTTATCGCCGTAGTAGCACTGCCTCAGCTGATCGCCGTACTCCCGGCACAGGGCACTATCTCGGTCCATGTTCAGCTCGATGGGCACTACGAAGCGACAGTCGTCCAGTTCGTTGAGACACTTGGGATTCGTCTTGGTCTCGGAGTACAGCAGGAGGCCCTCGTTGGAGACGCCGCCCAGTATCAGGGGTATGTTGTTGCTCCAGGCGGTGCGCATCATTTCGATGGGCTTCGTGGGCACCACACAGTGGCTGGTCACATAGGGCTCGATCACTGGCCCGAAGGAGAATCCGATGCGCTCCTTCTTCTCCTCGTCGATGCACAGCTCTCCGTTGGCCTTAATAATTTCAGATCCCTTTGCGTTCTTTAGAAACTCCCACACATCCCGTGTGTTGTTCTCCCCCGTGTACCCCGCCTGAACCGCCAGGCGGTAGGGCCAGTTTCTTTGCGGGGTCACAGCCCAGGGTGAGAGTGTGTTTCCCGACATGCAGATCGCCTTGTGAAAAAGTCCGCGGGTCTGCTCGGTGATCATCATGTAATGGACCGAGGCGCTTCCGGCACTGTCCCCAAAAATGGTTATGTTTGCCGAATCTCCTCCAAAACGGGAGCAATTCGCCTTGACCCAGCGCAGGGCCAGCACCTGATCCTTGAGTCCGGCATTGCCGGGAACCTCCAACTCCGGATCGTCCATGCACAGGAATCCTAAGTAAAATAATACAGAGTTCGATTAAATAAATGTTGTATTCTTCTAACAAAAAGTTGAGACTCACCCAAGGGTCCTAGTCTATAGTTAATAGAAATAACAACTACATCCTCGCGCAGCAGGTAATCAGGACTGTAGCATTCCCGCGAGGCTTCGCCAAACTGAAAGCCACCGCCATAGATCCAGACCATCACAGGCATTGGTTTGGTGGGATATAACTAAAGGTATATAAAGCATTTATTATTAATATACAATTACTATTGAAATTAATTAAAAAGAAGAAGAAAGAATCTTAAAGGAATTCCACTTACATTCTTTGTGTAGACATTAAGGTACAGGCAGTCTTCGGAGCCGTCGGTCATCTCGAAGACAAAGTGCTTCTGCAGGGGCTTTGGTCCCTGGGAGGTGCAGCTCTTGACCTCCGTCCAGACCTCTGGGGGCTGCGGGGCCTTGTAGCGCAGCTCCCCGATGGGTGGCTTGGCGAAGGGAATCCGCTCGAAACTGAAGTAGGACTGGCCGTAGATGGACTTCCGCTTGACGCCCTTGATGGGGCCATAGGTGGTGCTGACGACAGTCTTTTCGCTGGTCCTGTAACGGCGTTGCTGGACCTTGAAGTCCACCATTCTGCGAAGGAGAGCGAATTAGAAAAAGGGCTTAGAAGACTTCAGGTATTAAGAGTTGATTTCCATTTACAGCCCCCTCCCCAGGATCTAAGCCCAATCATGGAAAAAAGTATTTGCGGCCATTAATCAGAGACAATAAAAGACGTCAGCTCCGCTTAGCGTTCTGCTGATAACGTTAATTTTTTATCAGCTCTCGCCCGGCGGGCCAGGTGTGCGCCATTTATCGCAGCCCACTCCACTCTCCACTTTACACTCCCGAATCGCCGCGATTCACATGAAATCAGCTCGCCATATTTTTTTGTTACTTGCTGCCTATGATTTGTTGTTTTCGGCTTATTTATTCTGAGTAGCGTTCAAACAGAAAATCCGACGCGCCCTGGTATCAAAAGATAAACAAACCGCAAACCAAACAAAATTCGGGTAATTTTTTGAGTTGTGTAAGTCGTTCAACTTCAAGTGTAGAAAATCAAGGGCGAAGGCCATTGAAATTGAAAAGTGTATTAAACCTGTGGCGAGGCAATCGTAGCTAGGTGAAATGTGGTGGTTTTACTCAATTTATATAAATATATAAATAGCTTAGCAAAGAGTCCTTCAACTGGCGAGCAACTGGCGCAAGTTCAAGAGCAAAGTCGAAAGCAAAACCTCAAGTATTTTATTTTAATGCTTAAAAAAGGTAATTGTAACTTGTTTATATTTTCTTAACATATTTAGCAATTTATATCAGCTTTTTATAGGGATCCCTTAGCCTTTATTCTCTGAACTGCCTAAAAACATTCACTCGGCATTAAACTTTTGGCAAAGCACTCAAAACAACACCAAATGTGTACAGATTAATTATTTTAAAAATAGATAGAGGTGTCATGTTTTTAACCTGTATAAACTAAGGTGATATTTTTATAAATAAAAATCTCGGGGGGTGATAAGGTGCCCAAAATGTTTTCGAATTTCACAAGAGTGCAAATCAAAGCACTCGCACTTCCTCCCAAAAAGTTCAGATCCCCATGTCGAGGAGGCCTTTGTTTATCGCCTGCCATAATGGCCAAGTCATGTACACAAAATAAAACCGTTTCTGTCATTATTTCCACTTTTCGATTGAATGATGCAAAGCAAAATAGTTTCGATAGATTCTGTGAGCTCACCCCGCCAACGAAACGTGTTTTAACTTTTAATTAATTCGTACGTAAGTTCCAATTTGTCGGAGAGAGCGGAGATAAAGAATAGACCCGGCTATACCTCTTTGTTTTCCCAGTCTGCCAGTTTGCCGTTGTTTGCAAATGTCATCAGCAGCTGGGGCCAGCCCAAGGGCAGCGAAATATATCAAAATTTATGTTTATTAATAGCCAAAATGAGCTGTTGCCCATTTTTCGGCCAAGATGGTGGCCAAAGCCCCAACGCATGATGTGAATAATACATCCGGAGCAATTTGAACGGGACTTTATGGCAAGGGGCCTTGGCCTTGAACTTTGCCATGGAAATCGCTATGGGAAGGGAGCGCTTAAGCTAATGGTCGGCACCTATAAAAAAGTAGGAAAGTCAATATAAATAATGTTTATGACGGGTCTGCCGTGGCCATAAAAGATTGTGTCCTAATTCGAGGCTTGCGTGCGGCAAGCCTATTCCTCAATTGGAGGTCCTGGAACGCACCCACTGACCAGTGAGCAGTTTTTGAAAACATGAAAAGCTCACGGGAGCCATGGTTAATTTTATTTTTATTAAACAAAAAATAAACAAACGACAAAGCATATTACAGCCTTGAATTTGCTGCTTGCCGCCCATTAAGTGCTGTTAAAAACTTGTTTGTTCCGATTCTTTTTCCGTAGCTTCCGCAGAGAGCGAGCGAATGCATCTGCTATGGTAAATGATCTTGTGTGTCTCAACTGATTTATTTGTTATTTTTGGCCGCTATGGCGATAAATTAGAAGCAAAATAAACAAGTGATTTTTGCTTACACTAAAAAGGAAAATATTCGGCTGCTTATTAGCAACAAGTGACGACAGCAGCTCCGAAAAAGCAGCGAAGAAACACCATAGACTTGAAGGCAAGTAAACTTTAAGAGACCAAGTTTTAGATCATTGTAAAAATATATATCATTTTTTAGCATATTGCTTTTCCATTGAAAGAATAACAAGTTTTGGTCAGAAATATGTGAAAAATTTTTCATTATTAAATGATGTTAATTGATTGCTCTTCCTAGAAGATGTATAAGAGCCAAGCGACCGTACATATTAATATTATATTATGAAAAATTATAGTGAATACAACGTTTATTTAAGTATTATTTACATACATGTAATTTCTAAGCAAATATTCCTTACTTTAAACTGTAGAACTATGTTTCTGGGTTAGCAATAGACTCAATAAATAAATTATTAAAAATAAGTAAGATTACCTAGACAAGAAACAAAAGCCTATGTTACCTTATCAGACGGGTAAGAGGAATTTTTTCAGACTGGCTTTGAGAACGCTGACTTGGGTTTTCATGCACCCGGGAACGGGAACGGGAGCGGGAGAGATAAGTCGGGCTTATGTCACAGATGAATCAATAAATTTCCCGCGCACAAGGCGGCGGCGTTATCAGCTAGACGCAGTACAGGCCCGGCACGCGATAGGAGACAATATAGAGCGTATAATCTGGACAAACATCAAATATTGTCCGAACGACCGACGAGTCATGGTCAAGTTAGTTTCTCGAAAATGATGACACAACACACGGCGAATTATGATTACCGGTCGCATAAAACCAGAGGCATAAAACAGCGATAATTTTATTTCCGTCTCGGGGTGGCCATAAAAACTTGGCGTCTATTTGTGGACACTTTCCATGGCCATCTAGGGAGCGCGTTTCGACCTTGGCAAGGCTGCAAAAGCTGCCAAGCGAGGACTGCAGAATGAAAGCTTGGGCGCCATGAATGAACCAGAGTCGGTTAGCAGGCCAAAAGCTTACAATTGGCACAAGGATATGACGGGAAATGGATCGTCTAGCTGGAGCAGGTCAAGGAGTCAGTCAGCTGAAGGACGCTTGGGTCCACAATTAAATGTAAACAAAAATTTGAAAATTGTGCGGCCTTAAGACAGGCATTTAAGTAGTCAACAGATGTACAAGCACTACAAATATTTGTCTCGCATTTGGGTAAAGATTTTCGGAGAATAAATTAATTAATAAACAAAATGACCATCAATCAAGAGTATATAGTATATTATTAAGGCATTAAAACGTCCTGGACGTTATCAGCTAATGTGCAAATCACAGAGCCCAAATTAATTTATATTTGACTATAATCGAATAACACATTTTGGACTTTATTAACCCTAATAGGGTAAATGTATTTAACGAACAACTCGCAGCTGATTTAATGCGCTAAAATTTAAACTCATTCATTGAAACCGTCCCCACATTATATATTAGGTATACAGACATATAAATATATCTGAATGTTTGCACTTATCGCGGCAAATCTTTCATTCTTTATTCATTTAAAAAAATTATTTTCGCCACACAAAAGCTTTCGGAGGGAAAAGAACAAAATAATAGAGAAAGAAAATGCGGCAAAATTAAATGAAATTGACAAGCTGGTTGTCGCGCTAGTGTGCGTGAGTGTGGGCGGCAGATAGAACGCGAGCACAAAATGCTAGCGACAAAATTTCACAAAACGAATTTCTATGCCGCGGTCATACCCGTCGTATGCGCAATGTCAGAAATAAGGCATTTGGAATAAAGGCGTACAGAAATTCAAAGAAATCTTAAAACAATAAATAGTTTTAAATGAAATAGCAGCTGAACCGAGAGGATTACGTCTCTGGGTCTTAATCAATGCAGTTTGGGGGAAATACATAAGTGGAAACAAGTGATGAAACTCTGTCCATTTCTTGGGAAAGTATATGTATCTACAAGATTGCTCAGTTTGCCTCTTATTTGAAACCATTTTCAAGAACTTTACAACCATTTTAAGTCTGCGTTAATTTTTATTATTATTTAGCTGTTATTCAATAATCATATATTTCTGAATATGTTTACGAATGCTTCTTTCAAGTCCTTTACACTTTCCACACCTCGCTCTCCTTCCTCAAATAATTTTTAAAAACTGCATATAAAGAAACCCCGAATCGGCTTTCTACTTCCTCTTCTTCTTCTGATCCTGTCCCGCCAGAATAATGGCGATGCGTATAAAGATGTTCAGCGCATCCATGTAAATGGCCATGGCGTGATTGATGGGATCGAAGAGGATGCTGCTGTGCTGCGGGTGGTGCTCCGCCGACTTCACGATCCTCTGAGTGTCGTACAAAAGGAAGCCGCTGAACAGGATCAGACCGCCGTACAGGGAAATGCTGGCCAGCCCCGCCCCCACTGCTGTCGTGGGTGGCAGCCACATGGAGGCCAGCGAGGAGGCGAAGACCACTCCAAGGCCAATGGCCAGGGGTCCGCCCATGTGCAGGAACTTCTCGCTGGGGGCGCAGGCGGCCACTGTAGACAGAGCGCCCACTATGCCGCCAGTGTACAATAGGGCCTTGATCAGGATGGGGCCGCCCAAATAGCACATGGGCGCCAGGACTGCTCCGAGGACTGCACAGTGGGCTGCCCAAGCCAGCTGCTTGGGCCCAATACCAGGCTGGTACTCAATACTCTGAGCGAGGGCCCCGCTCAGCATCACCACGCCCATGGTGACCAGGGAGGCGATCCATCCGGAGCGCGTCAATATGGACATCATGGCGTCCGACTGGAAAATGGCAGCCGAAGAGGCCGCCGTCAGGGCGCAAGACGCCCCAAAGTAGGCGTAGGTGGCGTGGATGCGGTCCCTCACGTACTGGGGCCACACCACCGAGTGGTCGTAGATGCTAGGCTGCTGAGCCAGACCCAGTCCGTAGTAGCACAGAGCCACCAGACCCATCAGAGCAGCTCCCGCCGCCGCTCCCTTGCCCATGGAGTAGGCGTTCTCGCTGGGCGGACCCATCATGCGATCCTTGAGCGAGGGTCCTCTGGTTCGGCTCCCCAGCTGAGAACGGTCGCGATCCTCTGGCTCCCGGGAGTATTTCCTCATTCCCAGCGATTGCAAGTCCTTTTTCGGCAGCAGGGACTTCCCACTGCCCAAAGATGGCAGCGTCGGGGACTTGCATTTGATCGATTTCTGGGCGGAGCTCCAGAGCCGAGGACCTCCGGTATGACCCAGAAGGCGCAGGGATCGCCCCGGCAGCACATGGGCTAAGCGGGCCAACAGCATCGCGAATACTTATTAAAATCGGTAACGGTACTTTTGATTTGGTTTCTCTACTGGTTTTTGTGACTGTTCTTATTGGATGTCATGTATGTATAACTTCAGCGAGAAATTGAGGACAGAAGTGTAGAGAGCTGTAGTTTTGATACACAAAGGACACCCAAAAAGTAATGTTGAAAATTTGGAGCCAAGACTTAGACATGAAATGCAAAGGTTCAGTAGATTTGTAGAGAAAAGAAGACTGGGTTGTGAAGCAGATGCACCAATACAAATTATATATTGTAATTTTTTTAAGATTTAAAAACCCATTGTTTGTTATTCATATACATATACTCGTATTGTATCAAGAAAATCTGAATAAAACCACTTAAAACGAGATTTATCTTGCGAGTACCATATCGCTTGACAAAGAACTTCCATGATCTATTTTTAAACGACATAAAGAAATATTTGCACGTGCCTCGAAGCTCCAAGAATTCCCGGCAGAGATTGTGTGGAGGTTAATTGGCTGCCCAGCGATGGGTTTGCTTTGTCAATTGATCAAACCCAAGACTTAAATTGATGTCAGCCAATAAATAACAATTTGGGAATTGCCAAATTTAAATTTAGGCTTTAAAGGCAACCAATTTATTGAACAGAAATCGAATATACATTGTACGTGAAATTGACAATTCATATATGCCAAAAAATGATGGAACGTGGGCTGTGTGAATTCATTCATTTCAAATAGTTTCGCTGGCATAAATCAGAAAAAAGTACCCATTAAAATATGCAAATGAATGCAGAATTGAAGTGTTTAAAAAAATTGTTCATGATATTGCGTCATTAAAGTACACAAATAGACATGCATATCGATGGAAATACTTTTTTATATAAACACGGTGAAATGAAGGCAATTTTATAGCAAACCCAATAAAATCATAAATGTTGTCACCGAAGGTTATCGCTTACACGAAAAATCAAATAAATACAGTGGTCGCAATATCAAAGTAAAAATTGAAAAGTTTTTCTGCCTCAATACATCTCTATGGCGATTTAAACCTAATGAAATCATCAGATGAATGGATTCGAAACGGAACCAGTTGGCTGCCGAAGCCAAAACCAAGCTGATCTCATACAACATTCTTTCCCTCTCTTTGCCAAACGCCAAACAATTTTTATTTTTCGCACACCAGCCCGAGATGTGAGTCAGCCCCTGTGGGACTTACTATGGCTTACACAATACAATCATTTACATATGAACATCCCGCAGACATTCTAGTCTGCTACCTAATTATTTGCGCAGTTTAAGTGTCGGCGAAAAGGCCTCAAACAAGAGAGAGAGCAGGCGAACGAGCCAAAGACCCCAAGCGGATCCATAATGACAGCTGCTCTGTGTCTGTGTGGCTCTTTGTGTATCTATGTTTGCTCATCGCGAAGACGAACTACGATCTAACGAAGAAAATCCCCTGAAAGGAGCATTAACCCACCTGAGGCGATGGGAGACCAAATGGAAGTTGAGTGATTTAGGCTTATAACTAGTGTACTTTTGGAACTCGAACTCTTCATAAAGTAACAAGGCACCAGCTTGAGTTAAATTAAGATTTTTGCAGAGTCCCATTTGAAACCATACAATGATATTCATACAGTAGATATATTCATATTCATAAAATACTTTAAAAGGTTCTTCCTCTTTTTCTGGGTAAAGAGAAATGAATGAGTAACTTTTTCCTGGGGTTTCTTGTTTGTTCCTATTCCTATATTCCTACGTAATTTTCTGGGAATTTTTCCTAGGCGCCCAACGCCCACCTGTCCGATGCTTCTTTGTTGTTGACTCGTACATAATTAAATATGCATGCGTGTTTCCCGCAAGGACAGGCTATCCCTCGGGTAGGACATTGTAAACATCTGCTCGGAAATACCGAAGTAATTTCAGTGCTCCCAGCTGCGTGGAAAGCATAAAAAATTGTATTTGCAGAGCATAAATATTGTCCCAGGGGGATTGTTGACGTAAATGGTTTCTTGTTGCTCCGTGGAAAAGCTTATCGATTGATAGGAGTTACTGGGAATTAACTGAAATATAATGCGTGAGTTCCGCTGTAGATCGTGGCCATAAATCACACTGAATATTTTATTCAGTTACAATTACACAAGATAGCCCGTAGTACATTCGGAGGTGTGCTATTTAATTATATAGTGTGCCCAAGTTGGGATGACACAATGCGCTGATGTCATGTGCCTGGCGCAATTGGAACAATTTTCATTCGCCGCTTGGCAAAAGCAAATTAAACGGTTTAAAGTAATTACAATGCGAAATTGTCTGTTAACTCGAAAAGGGAAAGGTTCATACTAATTTTCCCTACTACTTTTCTCCCTCATTCCCCCGTAAAAACCACCCATAAAACGATTATGGTCATCAACTTACTTGAGTCCAATTTTGAACTGATCAAAGGCAGCCATGGAAGACATTTTGTGGTTCTTCTCTCGTTCTCGCTGTCTCTTCGGCTCGGAATTCAATCAGCAAAGCAGCTGACAATTTGTTATTTATAAATTATTTTGTGTATGAAGAGGGGCAGGAGTGGCGGCGGTGGGTTTTTATAAATATTTAAAAATCCAACTATAAAACTTGTTTTGGTTTTGGTTTTGCTTTTGATTTGGGTTTTGGTTTGTATGCCTAGCCGAGTTGAGGAACTGCCAGCTGTTCGATGGCCTTGCCAGGACTGCGTGTATCAACAAAACGGAGCTTTTATGTCCTGCGCACCAACACACGCACATGCACACGCACTAGCACACGCGTGAAAATCGCACAATGGAAAATCAAAACGCAGGATGCGAAAAAGTCCGGGAACAAGCGATTATCACATCATTTGCTCGCTGCGCGAATTCCTAATTTTGTAGAGCTGTTCAGGTCACTATGGCTGCCGATCTGATATATAGTGGAAGTAGCCCGGGGGAGCGCTGGATTATCAACAAACTATGGGTAGTTGGGCCGATTGTGCCCCGTTACGCGTCCGCTTGGCGTGAAGGCAGCTCGTCAACTGCCCGCCAAAGCACGAAAAAGTTCTAAGCGTGGCAAAAAGCTCTTGGCGCGAGGCGAAGCATCGAAAGCGTTGCTGCCGCTGATACGGGAGATACTTACCCCAGGGAGGCCCTATCTATAACTCAGTAGTGCCGCAATTATGTGGCCAAGGAGGCACTTCCAGCGAACTGACTCACCCGGCCCATTACGGGGCACCAGTCTCTACTTTGTCCTGCCGCCACATATCCACTTTATCACTGTCCCACGAAACGGCGGCCCGATAACAATAATCGTACTGATTCCCACTGCCAACGGGGGCTAACAAGTTGTGATTTCGCTGATTCGACAATATTTTTTCGGTTGGTTCTTTTTTGTTTGATGGAGGTGTCATGCGGCATTGTAATCTCTATGGCCCACTCATGCTCTGATAAGGGCGCGTGGAATCGATTTCGGGAGTGAGTCACTCTCTTATCACAGGCCCCTTCTAGGAAGCTGTACTCAGGACAAATAATTTGCGACTTTTATGGTAGCCAGGGGATTTCCGGAAAAATAATATCAAATTATTAATAATAATATTAATATTATGCCGAATGTTCCCAGCATTATTATGAGCATAACTTAATTGGAATTGCTTCGTAAATTAATTATAACTATTTGTCATAATTCCTTAATTGTTTTCTTCATTATTTAATATCAATAATTATAACGAAATAATTTAAATAAATATATTTATAGGGCTTTTCTATTCAGTAGCAATCCAAAAATATTTACTAGGGTCTTCTATGGAACATCAGAAAAAATTTATTATTTAAAAATGTCCTAAAGACATTTATATGGAATACTGGAATAATACTGGAGCTAATTTTTAAATAATGAAATTATAATAATAGAAACTATGTTTTTATGATCTTTGTTAACTCGTTGAATTTAATAATAAATAAATGATTCCTAAAAATGAATAAAACTAAAGCAATCATAGGTTTAACATTTTTAACAGAAAAAAATATTTAAATAAATGTCAAAGTAACTATTTAATTGTAAAATAATCTTTTCCAAATATTTCGAAAAAACAAAAAATTCCTTGATCTTAATACTAATCATTTTAAAAGGTATTTTTTAAATAAATTTAAAGAAATTTGAAGTAAAATTATTTAGTTAAGATATTTCTTCAAATTTTGTATCTTTCTATAGTTATGCATTTTCTATATAAAATTTTCATCCGCTACTGGCTTCCCCCTTTATGGCACTCCCTCCTCGAAATGATTGTTTACTTGAATAAAGCCATTCATTAGAAACGCTGTGATTCTTGTTGCTGGGCCTTGCCACACGTGGCAAAGAAAACAAAGCCAGGCTGAGAAAGCTAAAGAAATGGGGGCAGGACCAACAACTCAGCTGACTGAAGGACTCCTGTTGCTGCTGAAAGCTCTCTTTGCATCGAAAAAAGCCAAAATAAGCACTGGCAGAAAGCTTTTCATTCCACCAGCTTTTTGCTGCGGAACTTATTTTGATTTATATAGTTGCGTTATTTGATTTGGTTTGCCCCAAGCAATTGGCTCTAGTTATGGTCAGTTCCAGTTTTCGGTTTAGCTTGGCACGCAACCGACTCCGACTGGAATCGGCGAAGATTGCACCTAATCAAATTATGGTTTGGATTAAGCAAATAAGTGGGAAATTGCACAGTGAGAAAATGATTCTAAGAGAAGCTTATTCATTTAGATTTTGATTAACTACAGTTAAAGCGGACAATAAACATTAAAAAATCATATAAATTAATATACAAATACCATCATTTTTTCACTTTGATTGAAACAAAAAGTATTTTTGTGAAATTTTAATACAAAACGTTGTATTGGAAAGGAATACTCAACGAAGATATTAATAGAGTTTTTGGACAATAAAAATACAAAATAATATAAAAGAATAGCACTTTTAACAGAAACATGTGCCTTGCTATAATTATTAACATTTAGTTCCCACTTTAATTACATCAAAAAATCTATGAAGGCTTTAAGTAAGCTCTTTTCTGTTAGATTTATAAATAAAGAAGATACAGTTACAAATTACAAATTATTTTTACTATCATCAGAGAGCAAAAAATTATAAGTCAAATATTAAATAGAACCCTTAGCATTTCAAAATGTGTATCCAAAATATTTCTATGCACTTAGCTAAGCTTAACATAATTCTGAATTCATTATCTCGCTCAGTGTAGGCTTTGCTGAGCGAGCAGTCTACAGATTTGTTTATATTTATGATATGCTAAATAAATAACCTTGGCCGGGGGGTAATATAAACTCTCGTGACTTTTGGCGCTTATGTTGCCATGCGCTCTCCGCTGGCAGAGCTTTTCAATCAGATCTCGTTCTATATAGTCGGTATTATGCTCGCTCTGCGGGTGGAGAGCTCTCTCGGTAGCTCTCTGGGAGAGATCGCGTGCTCTGGTACTGGCACGTTTTTCCGCTATATGTGCGAGTGCTTCTCTAATTCATTTAAATCAATTTAAGTAAGTTGTCGCTTTATTTTTTTTGCATCACAGCAACGACTATTTCTGGCATTGTCAGGCCGTCACATTGTCGCACATTGTTAGATTTTAAATGGTCTTGATTAAACCCAACTGATTGCAATCAGCAGAAACGGGAAAAGTATTAATAATAGCAAAAGTTTGCCATTCGAAATATGCTTCAGGGGTCTTTGCATTGCCCATCTGTTGTTTTCCGAATTTTCCGCTGTTTACTTTGGCCAATTTAAGTATACACAAATGAAAAATGTTAACTATAATTAGTAAAGCAGTATCTATTGTCTATAATATTCATTGAAAGTTGAATAGTTTTAAAGACACAAATTAATGCAAGCTGATAAATATTAATTCTTAAAAATGCAGGCTTGTGATTAAATTACAGTCCTTATTTAACAATTAATGAACCTAAAAAAAACATTTCCCTGCTTTTCTTTCTAATTTCCAATCATGTTATTTTTTCCAGTGCAAGGAATTTGTTTATATCATCTTTATAACAAAGAATTTGGTTCAGTGAGTAAATGCTTTTCCCGAAAGTGAAAGTTCCAATGAATTAAAAATTCATTTCTGGCAATCTGCTAACTTAAGTTTCCGCGCTGTCCCGCCACAAACTTGGCCGAGGAAATGTAAATGGAATATCAAATGTCCAGGAGCTGAGTCGGAACAACGTGCCGGCTCGGCGGTTCAACTCGCACATGATAATCATGAGCATTTCGCGCCGCGCAACAATTGCCTCATGAATTTTCAATGACGAATCAAATCAAAGCGAATTCCATTTCCACGCCCCCTTCCATTGGGGTCCTTCTGCTGCCCTCCCAGTAAAGAAGTCATAATTTTCCGGCTGCTCGCGTGACTTTTCCATGCCATTTCGTGACTTGATTACAGTGCACGGTTAACATACGTCCTTGTTTGTGTTTTCCCCCAGCCAGGATAATTGGGGGAAGGGCCGGTGTTGTATATTTCCCCGAGCCAACAAAATTCCAATCCGCTTCCTCGGGACTCTGCACCTGACAGAAAACTATTGTCTGTGATTTAAATAATTTGAACAAAAAACCGAAACCTTTAACACTTTTAAGAGCGAAAATCTCAAATGGGTGCGTTGTTGAGGGGAGTGACCTCTAACCGAAATGATATAATTGATATATCTTGGAATTCTCTTGGGAAATAAAATCTAAAAAAGTTTAAGCTACACATTTAAATTTTACCTGCACTCTCACAAAACTTCGTCATTAAAGTTAAGCAACTTTTCCAGTGGCGTTAAGTAATCACAGTAAGTTCTAAATTTCTAAAATCTATAAATTGTTTAACTTTTCTTTAAATTTATTTTATAAAAAACGTTTATCTTAACTCTAAGCATTTAGAATAATTGTTTAAAGAAAAAGTTAAACATAATTTGAACTCTGCTGGATGAGAATCGTTCTCAGACATGTTAGATATTTGAACTGAAACGAAAAATGAAGCATTAGTAAACAAATTTGTCTAAACGAAAATAGTTTATTTAAAAATCGATAAACTTGTGAATAAATGGCCTTAAAACGACACCTTATACTATCTTATCAGAAATGACAGCGTAGAATACCCTAATTTGATTCTATAAGTTTTCGAATTTCATCATCATTAAACGATCGCAAAACTGGTGAAATTCATATCGCATTTACACATGTACAACTATCAAAACAAAAATAATCCCTTAAATCGGTTGCCTGCTAAACTCACCGAACCAAAAACATTGCATACTTTGCGGCCGCCGCCAAAATCATTCATCTGAAATTCAGAGAGCCCCAAAAAGCTGCCCCGAGAATTCCCACCAAATTTGCTAAGCACCTGTAAATAATAATTACAACACAACCACATAAACAAAAGGAAAAAATGCCGAAAAAATCCCGCTGTCGGGCAAAGGTCAGCGGAAGTCAACGCAACCGAGCTCAGTAAATTTGAAGCACGTGTAAGTTTTTAATTACAATTAATGGCTGTGGGGTGTGGGTGGGAAATGTTAGAGGTTCCGAGGTTAACAGGGGCTTCCACCGTGCGCATAGCATTGTGTTTGTAGCGGTCTTTGAAGTTGCCATAGACACAAACACACAAGCACAACAGGGCCTGGAGGGGCGGACAAACACGAGTATATTTTCATATACATATGCACCGCTATATGAATGTATATATTCGGGGACAGCTGTGCGCGGGCTTTTGGTTTTGTCACATGACAGCTATCCTGCGTGTGCGTGTGTGCAGGTGTTAATATTGTCATGTTTGAGCGTTTAAGTATTTTTAATATCACAACATTCTGCATACTTTACGGGTAGGCTTTTGCGAGGATTAATTTCCTAATCCTAACTTTAGAAAAAATATATACCATCAGTCATCCGATCAATAGCTTTGTGTGTGTCTCGCTTTATTCAGTTTTATTACATTTTATTTACATTTTTAAAGTATTTGTTCAACAATTTGTTATATTTTAAAGCTTTAGGCATTCAGTGCGCTTGAAGTAATTGCTGGATAATCACTGTCTCCCTCTACGGCATAAATTTCACAGCGAAGTTTATAAGCTTTTTTGATTCCACCTAGAGAAGTAAGTCCTTAATTAAGCTGTGAATAATATAGTTTTAAAGGATATTTTGCTTTTATAAAAAAAAGATCCCTCGCTTTAAAGGCTCCATATAAAAATAATTCCATCTGGCTTTTGATTACCATTTTGTATGCAAACAAAATACGCAAACAACCCCTCGTGTTGCTATTTATATTTTTCTGTATTTACTCTTACGGCTAAGCTTTAAAAAATCGCTATTTACATGTGTACATTTGATGTGCTTTTAGGGCCGCCTCAGGGCCAGCTTAGGGGCTAAATCTGTGGCTAAGTATTGCTGCATTGCTAAGGCTAAACGGGGAGTGCTACCAAGGATACACGGAGATGGTACTTCAATAGAGGAGTCTTTTCTCGTAGATGCTGTCCCACAGCTGCAGCTTTTCGGCCTCTGGCAAATCCATCACTTGCACATCGTGCGATATATTCAGGCACTTGAACACCGCATCCTCCCTCGAGATGGGCAGCCACGCCGCCTGGTGAGCCTGCTTCTCGTCATGGGTGACCATCGGGATATTGGGATCCCCGCAGATGGCGAACTGGACGACCATTGAGACCAGACGCCGTATCGTCTTGAACTCGGCCGTGCGGCGCTTGAGCTTCTTGGCTGCGGCATTGTAGAACAGGTAGGAGAGGTCGTCGGCGTGACAGGTGCCGCGCACCTTGCGGCCGCAGGTGATGATCCGCATGGTGTTGAAGTGCTTCGAGTCGAAGTCGAAGCGGTACAGAAAAGTAGGAGCCTGCGGAGCGTGGTGGACACGCGAGAGCAGGGTCCGGTGGATGCTGTGCCAAAAGTATTTGTACGAGAAGAGCTGAAAGGGAGTATAAAACCACGTTAAGAAGGGAAGGCTTAAAATTAATTTTTATTACTAATTATATTATTAATTTGTTAAGTGCTGTTGGCAACAATTCCTGTAAGCAGCTTAAGGTCATTGCATTTAAATGAATTATCACAACCACGATATTTTGAGAAAATCCGATTATAAGTAGAGTAGTTAAGTAATTTTAATGCAAGTTAAAAGGCAAAAAAGGCTTTTGGGAAAATATTAACATGTACATTTAAAGCAGTATTTATTTTAAAAGAATTGAAACCGAAAAATATATTTTAACACTCACATCACTATACTCCAAGATGGTCTTCCTGCTGGGCATCCTTTCGCCAAAATATGCCTCCCGCAGCTGTCTGCCAAAGGCCTTCCTCTGCTCCTCATCCGGATGGGCATCCGCCGGAGCCAAGTTCTCGCACTCACCCAGTTGGCAGAGTAGCTCCGGCCACTTGTTCACCTCGGGGAACATCAGGAGTCCCTCGAAGGAGTTGCCACCAATGACCATGGGAATGCTGTTGCCCCAGCAATTGCGCATCATCTCGAGCGGCGACTTCGGGATAACGCAATGCGGCGTTTGGTAGGGCTCGATGGTTGGCCCGAAGCAGAACATGGTCAGGCGCTGGTGGCGTTCCTCCATGGTGATGATGTCCTCGGCCATTTTCAGCATGGTGATAGCCTTGCACTTCTTAAGATGTGCAAATATCTCACGGTCGCTCTGATCACCCGTGTAGCCAGTGGCCTGGGCCAGGCGATAGGCCCAGTTAATGTGAGTGGGGGTCTGGGCCCAGGGCGCCAGAGCCGAGCCGGACATGATCACGGTTTTGTGGAAGAGTCCCTTGGTCTGGTCCGTCAGCATCATGTAGTGCGTGGAGGCGCCGCCGGCACTCTCTCCGAAGATGGTGATGTTCTCCGGATCGCCGCCAAAGAAGTGGCAATTTTTCTTCACCCAACGCAGTGCCATCACCTGATCTTTTAAGCCAGCATTTCCCGGAACATCCAGCTCTTCATCCTCAAGGCTGAGGAAGCCCAGAGCTCCGACCCGGTAAGATATGACCACCAGCACCACGTGCTCCATCATGATGTAGTCGGGACTGTACAGATCCCGCGAGGCTTCTCCCATTTGAAAACCACCGCCATAAATCCAAACCAGAACCGGTAAAGGTCTGTGGGGATGTAACTAAATAAGAAAACCATATATATATTATGAAATTCTAACTTTGAAAAAACTCAGTAGTAGTAATAAGGAAGTAGTAACATAAAAATGCTCGCATTTCGTAACCCTCTAAAATAAACTTCAGAAGCAATTTCCGACTCACAGTTAACGATTTTTTAAATCTAGAACTGAATACCCTTTTTAAGTGTGAGTAATAAAAAACTTGACTTAACGAGCAAAAAAGACTTTACAAGTTCAACACCTGTCTACGAGTCAGCTAATTGGTAAATTGGCGTGAAAAAGTTATTGTGTTTCCTGATCCTATCGATCAATTTAAGTAACTGTAACATTATTTAACAAGAGAGGAAGCTAACTTCGGCAAAGCCGAAGTTTAAATACCCTTGCAGTAAG
>JAEIHY010011825.1:0-70951 GCA_018904565.1 Drosophila tsacasi
TCGTGTCCCATTTGCGGCCTCGACTTCTTCGCCTTTGATTTCGATTTTCTTGGTGATTTTCTTGTCGATTTCTCAACTCCTTCATTTCCGCTTTTCACTTTTCCATTTACAGCTTTGATCGATTGGCTGCTGAGCATCATTGTCTGCGCATTAAGCTGCTGGGCGATTGTTATTACTGCGTCTCCGGACTCCCGGAACCCCGTCCGGATCATGCCCATTGTGCCGTCGAAATGGGACTCGATATGATTGACGCCATTGCGTGAGTATCCGCATCCAGAACACAGGAACATGAAAGGATATTGCTGTTTTGCGGCTTTGTTGCGGCTGCACTGAAAAAAAAACAAAGAAATAGTTTTAGGTTTCTTAGAGTAACTATTATTTTTCTGAACTTTCCCTTATAGATTTATTAGTTACAAAAATCTTTAGAGATTTATTATTACATATAACATTCTTTATGAAATATCCGAGAACTTGGTGAAGCATTTTTCTCTCATTGTATTTGCACTACAATACTTTCTTTTTTTCGCATTTTTCCTCGGACTTTTCCAGGCTGGTCCGCGAGGTGATGGCGGTGAATGTGAACATGCGAGTGGGTATCCACACGGGCCGGGTGCACTGCGGTGTCCTGGGCCTGGTCAAGTGGCAGTTCGATGTTTGGTCCAACGATGTCACGCTGGCGAATCACATGGAGAGCGGCGGGATACCCGGGTAAGTCTGTCCTCATCTAATCTATAATCTACAATCTACAATCTCCCATCTGCCGTCTCTGAAATGCTAGCTGAACTTAATTGATCTTGGGGTCTTTAGCTGTCATCGACTGACACTTCAAAGTGTCTTCTCTCTGTTCCGGTTCTCCTTCCGGGAAAATCCACAGAAATTCAATTCACTTTGCTGCCATACCCTGACCAAATTCAATTTCACTCTGTGGGAAATCCAATTCAAGCCATTGAAAATCCCGTTTCGGTCAGTTCGAGCCACTTCTGGGCGACAGCTGTGAATAATGGCTATGAAAGGCAGTCGTTCGTAATATCTGCTTCTTCCACACGGAAAACTCTGGCCAGGCGGACCAAAAAACAGTTGACAAGTTTGCGCGGCGCACAATTAAAGCCAAAAGTTGTATTGTTGAGCACCACCTCCCATAAAGGCACTTGAGAGTCCAAAAGTGTCGCCGCTCTGCGGATGTCCTTCGAGTTGTGCCCCTCCTTTGTTGGCTTAATCGTTGTAATTGCCACACAACACACACAGCACACACACAAAGGGCATTTTGCATGCGTCTTGTGGCCAGCTGAAGGCGTCAAGTTATTGGTAACTTGCGAGCACTTGCCAACCTCTTCGGAAGCCCCTCAAATAGCCCGACGCCCAATCGATTATGGCCCACAACTTGCAACGAACCCGACTTCAGGCATGCCACGCCCACACCCGAACAGCCACAACACCCACCACTGATAAGTGCCCTCGGAACAATATTTTGTTGCTGTTGATTCAGCTGCACTCACTTCAACACTCGAGCAATTTGTTTCTGTTCATACATATACCCTGACATCAAAAGCTCAGCCTTGCTAAGCTATATATGGCTGATACAGGGGTTTGAGTACATAAATATATTTTACATTTCATTTGATTTATTATTATAATTCTGAAAAATATGTATTCAGGTTTTGAGGTTAAATATGCTTTACTCTATCATTAATGTAAGGTTTGTCTTAGGGAAAGTTTTTCAACAGAATATTTTGTTATGAGCAGCAGCTTGCCAGGCAGTGAAGGACTCCATATTATATTAATAATAATAACAAGCTTTGATCTATACATATTTATAGTTTTTTCTAGCATTAAAACATTTTCATTTGGCTTAAAACTAGCTCATAAGGTAAACAAATAAATAGTAGGCTCTTTAACTTGAGCTAATTGCTTTTCTAACTCCTCCGATTTAAATAATTTGCTAGAATTTTTTTTTTTAGTAAAATCGAACATTTTGTTACCAAATACTGAGGTTCCATATAAGCTTCTATAAGACCGACATGGGCATGGTTCCAAGTCAGCCATTTCTGAGTCGCGAAGAGCTTTTCCGATACCGTTTGTCCAGTGGTCTGTCTACAAAGCAGTTGGAGAGTTTGTACAGGCGCTTTTGTGACCTGGATCGCTTCGAAGTGGGCTATCTGACGCCAACCGATCTCCTGCGCATTCCCCAACTGGCAATAAATCCCATGTACCGCCAGGTGGTGGACTGCTTTTTTCCCAGCCGTGAACGCAATGCTCGCCTGGGTTTCGACAAGTTCGTGGAGGTCTTCGCCATTATCCTGAAGCCGCAGTCAAGACCCTTTGGTCGTGGTAAGCCCGGTCGCGCGGAGAAACTGCGGATGCTCACCCGGATGTTCGACTGCAGTCAAAGTGACTGCATTAGGCGCATTGACTTCCAAAGGACCATTCGGTATCTTCTGGAGCAAGGCGGAAAGGAGTACGTTGAGGACAAAGTAATGGTGGAGCTGATGCTACTGGAGCATCAGGCCTTTGGAAATAGCACACTTGAACGGATCTCATATGAGGAGTTTGAGGAGAGACTCCTGGCAGCAGATATAGATCTCACGAGCGACAAGTGGTCATCGAGAGACGAATATGAGTGTGATGATGAAGACGTGGTTGAAGATATTCCATTGGTGTCGCAATACAGTATCCTAAAAAGGCTTACAACCTGGATCTCTTATTATTTCTTTTCTATTCGGGATATTTTTTATCAGTAGCAAGAATAAATATGTAAGGAATCTTGAGTATATTTTATTTATAGTGAACATAACTACCTTTACTAGAAAATCAACTGATTTTTCTTCCCCTGCGGCTTATTTAGAATTTTACAGATAAAACTTCAACCCAAACTAGTGTAGTTTGCCGAGTCGAAGTTATCTTTCACAAGAAGCTTTTCCATGTTCTTCGCCCTCCTTGGGTGTTGATTTTTTGTGAATATTCACACTGCGACTTTGGGTGGACGTTTAAGTAACTGTTGAGTTTATTTGGGTCAGCCGGGCGACGGCAGCTCGTTTGTTAGCCCTGTCCCGGGTGAAATTAAAAGCAAATAGCTGCAGTGCTGGCCCTGGCTATATGCAGCAACAGCTACTACGTCTGGTATGGCTTGGCTGGATGCCTGATAAGCTGCAATTCCTTAGCCGAGAGTTGAGCGAGCGTGGCATGTAAAAAGTTCGTTAGCAGCGGCGGGAGGAAGTTGCCTGCCCCGGGGAATGTGGACTGCAGCAATCCATAACAAAGCGTCATGTAATTATCAATAGAATCAACAACAGGCCAAAGGAGCCGGAGGACTCCAAGAAGCCAGGCGCATCTGCAGCCAAGAACAGCATTAAAAACAATTTAGTGAAAAAAAGGGGGAAATGCGGGGATAAAATGCGGGAAAATGTTCTCGTGGCTGCCATGGCGGCAGCTTGTGTGGCATCTTTTGTGAGTGTTTCCTGCGGTTAACTGCATTTTTCAACCAACCACATGTCCTGAAAAAAATAACTAACCCTAAGCTGGTAGAGATAATTATTAGGATGTGTCCTTTATATATATATATATATTTTTTTTTCTAGACGCGTTCACATCACCAAGGAGACCTTAAAGTGCCTGGATGGCGACTATGAAGTGGAGCAGGGCAAGGGCAACGAACGCAACTCGTATCTCAAGGATCACCAGATAGAAACCTATCTCATTGTGCCAGGCGATATCTACAGACCAGTAAGTTAACTTTTCTACTTTCATTTTCTTTGTTTTCTTTTTATTTCATATTTAAATCCGACCTTTTTGCAGCACAAAAAGTCCCGGAATCGCCTGCAGGTGAATGGAAATATATCTAAAGAGCTGCGCATGATGGGTCATGGAACAGCCCAGAAGCACACATCAAAGTGAGAGTCTTAATACTTATAACTACAGAGTTATTCTAAAAGTTTACTAATTTATTATTATAATTTATAAATATTTGTTGTTGTTCTTATTAACTTTTAGGTTTGGGTTTGGAGACAGCTCGGAAAGTGCCAAGGATCCAGAGGATGAGGTGAATGAGTATCTTATGCGTGCCATAGATGCCCGCAGCATAGATCACTTAAGGGCTGAGCATTGTCAGTCCTTGCTGCTGTGCTTCAAGGATAATGTATTGGAAAGGAAGGTAAGTTGATTTAAGAAATTCTAATATTAAAATTAAGATGCAAAATTCCTTTAAAACTTAAGTTAAGTGAGCAGGAAGGATATTGCTATAACGCACATTAAACCTGCATAACTTTGGTCCATATTTACTTGGCCCTTGTTTCAAGATGCCTAACTTTCAAACAACAGTCAGAGTACCTGCTTCCAAGCTATTGCTCCCTTTTGTAAAGAGCACATGTTTATTTATTTACAAAATGTATAGGAATATTATAGCTAAGCCATTCTTTTAACGCTTTGTTTTTCAGTACGCCAGCGAGCCGGATCGCATGTTGTGTGTTTACTTCTACTGCAGTCTGTTGGGGCTGCTCGGAACGAGTGCCATGCGCCTGGTGGTGTTCCAGAGGTGAGTGCGGGATTGGGTTTGGCAAAGGGAGTCCGTATGGATGAGCTGAAAGCCACCATTGCACTGCAGATGGGCGTCCGAGCGCAATGTGGCGATGCGATGTGTTGCCCGCTGGCTCTTGATTCCTTTGCATGCACACACTGCGTATACGTGTTGCCGAAAAAGTTGCTCTATTTAAATTGGCAACCACTTCTCACTCCCGTCGCTCTCTTTCATTGCAGCTCCCTGTTGACTCTGGCCTTGTCCACCGGCGCTGTGCTGCTGCTCGGGCTGCTGGTATTTCTGGTGGCATGTCATAAAATCAACTTTCAGGTGAGCACCCACACAGAAGCACACAAAGAGTGAGCAAGGGGGGATTGTTGACATTCTGCATTTTTCATTCGGCGGAATGCCAAAACTTTTTAGCTGCCATCGGACATCAAACGGTTTTCATTGCGCATTCATAGCAATCGCAGGATATCGCAGTTTTTCGCCTTCGCCAGCGTCGCTTTGATTGTTCTCACCACCCTCCTGGCCATGGTGAGTGTACATGAATATATATATTTTTTTGTATATTTATAATTTGGTGGGGGTAATCGCTCTCTTGTAATTGGTTGCCTTTATAATATGCCATAAATATTTGAGTGAAAATTCAAAAGGGACAAGCTACAGAGTGTTACATATTAATTTAATTACGAATGCCGCATTATGACAGCAAAACAAGTTTAAAATGTCTCTTTTGGCACTTTAAATTTATGAAAATAGTAAAGAATACGCCAGGGCAGTTACTAAAGGCTTAACATTTATTTTTAGCCTGCCATTCAAGCACAAATTTTGCTATGTTTATTTATAAAAGAGCGATTTCGATAACAGAATCTACAAAATTATGCAAAATATTTCTTTAGAAGAATTCCTTAATAATATCATTAAAATATTTAAAGCCTCTCCAGAGCTTTTCAACGAAATTCAAGAGCTTAATTTTAAATTCCCTTGAATTAATTCGCATCTCAGCTTAATTTATAATTCAAAACAAAACAAAATACTCTTTCAATTACAATGGAGATGCTCCCTCCCCCAACAAATTCATAGAATTTGACAAATGCAAAAATATTTGCCAAATTAAAGTTTCCTCTCTCTATTTTCCTATATGTCACGATGTCAAAACTTATTTCTGATCCGAAAAACACAGAGTTATGCGTTGACTTTAATGCAACATTCGCGGCGTATGCGCAATGTTGTGGGTAATCATTAAGTTTTTGATATTCTACGCCATTTCGACTGAAACTGTACCCAACTGCCTGAAGGCTACTTTTTCTTCTGATTTAGGGCATCCCAAGCTTGAAAAAGTGAATTATTTGAGCCGTTTTGTTATAACTTTGTAGGGTATTATCATATTAGTCAGAAGCCTAAAACGTACTGAAGGAGTCACTTCTGACCCTATAAATCATATATACTATTGATCAGCGAAGTCGGTTTTTTACTATTTTCAAAATGCTTATCGTTACAATTGTCAAAATTATACAAAAATTTAAATCTATTATAAAAACTATAATATAAGTATGCAAATGTACATTTAAAAACTATCACGAAAAGATTTGCGAATTGAAATTAATGGTTTTTTTGACATAGCTGTGTTTTTTTTAAATTTAAAATTGACAAACAAAATTATCATAAATACCGATTTAAAGAATGGAAATATTTTAGTTCTCTTTGAGGGCATAATAAGCCAAATAAACCTGTGATTGTCATATTTATTCCAATTCACAATTAAAATCCTAATAAATTTATAACATTTTCTTTTAATTTCTACCAGCTTGTAAACATTTTTAGAATTAAATTTAAAAACTTATACAGAAAACCCTCCCGAAATAATACTTTGTCGGCTAAGTTATGATCGGTTTTATATACGGCATCCAGATCTAATTACAACCTGAAAGCGTATAAAATCATCGGCTTCCCAAAGTTTCTTGTTTTCATGTTTTTTTTGTTATCCTTCATTGGCAGTGCATTTGCTTTCGGGAACTCAGGGGAAACTTTTGCGACTAGAAATTCCAAAGAGAACAAGGCGGGGGCAACCTCTTAAAAGGAATAAAAATAAAATTTACGTTTTGTAGTCCAAACAAAATCGGGGGCGCGCTTGTTGCGTTCTTCCTTTCGATGTTGTTTTGCTGGGGCGCGTCAAAACAAAAGTTTTTCCATTAAAGTTCGGCATTGGCCAAGAACGGAGCTGAGCCGAGCCAAGCATTCCATCGAGGGGCAACGAATCCTAGTCCCAGCCAGCTCCAGCTCCACTTGATGAAGTGAGAGGTGGCTTTATGGGCAACTTGTTACCTGCCCCATGGCTTGTGTCTGGATCGAGTCTCCTGCCCCCGGGTTCTTTGACATTTCGCTGTCACTTTTGTGTTTGTTTCGGGCCGCATTTAATGGCACTTTAAGAGGCATTCGTATTCATTTTGGGCCACGCTTAATGGCCAATCTCCGAGGGGACTGCGATGCGACTTGGACGACCTGTTGGGGGCTGCGTCGTTAAAATCTGCCGCAGATCGTTAAACTTGTCTAATGTGAATTTCATGGCAGGACAGCTAATTAGCAATGCCCTCCACAATATATATATATATAGTTCCAGGAATCGGCCCGGCAGCTGGAGTTGCTTCAGCGGAAGCTGTTCTGGCTGGATGTCAATGGGAATATAAATGTCACGGCATATAACCATCAGGAGATGTATGCCCTGGAGGATCCGGACTCCGATTGCGACTTTTATTTGGCCTACAATGTGAGTGAGTCGGGGAACAAAGTCACTAATCTATAGTCTATATTTAAAACCCTAATTATTATAATTTTGAGGAGTTCCCAGTTACTTTATAAAATTATTACCCCACTTGTGTAATTTTTATTGCCCAGCTGTACAATTTATTCCCGCGGGTTGGGGTTGCGTATACATATAAACATATATAATTCCTTTATTCCACCCACAGACATTCCTGTTGCTGACGCTGCTCTCGATGATGAGCTGTGCCACCTACCAAGTGCTGCGCATCCTGCTGAAGCTTCTGCTGCTCCTGCTGGCCTCCGGCAGCTACATGGCCTGCTCCACCTACTTGTACACGCGCAGCAAGGAAATAAGCCAGGAGTTGGCGTAAGTAAAACATCCAGCATTCAGCATCCAGCATCCAACATCCCCCAGTTGGCGTCCTGTACATTCTGCATTCAGAGAGGCAGCTGCGCTATCTCTGAATGAAAACGAATTATGGCGTAATGCAATTTCAGTTGGGTTCAGTGGGTTGCAAGGGGTTACAAGGACTCTCTACTGAGTCGGCACCAGCTGAATTGCATTTACGGCAGCCGCAAACTGCATTAAAATTGTATTTAGCACCCACTCCGAATCCAGATGGAAATACACTCAGAAGCTGCGGCCCTCGGCTTCATTTATCAACCAGCACTAACTTCTCTTGTTCCTTTCCGTTGCATGTCCTTGTCGCCTTCCATTGCCCTTTAATGGACCGGAATAACTTCGTCATTGTCGCCATTTTGGGGCTTTTTTCCTACCAACCATCCTACCAACAGCAACGAGGAGGCAATGCTGCGCTACATAATTGATTCCATCTTCCTGTTTGCATTTATGCTGGCGCTGATTTTTCACAGCCATCAAACGGAGGCCACCTACCGCCTGGACTTTATTTGGAAGCTGCAGGCCACGGGTGAGACAAGTTTAATTATTATTATTTCAAAGGCAATTGGGCAGGCAAAGTGTGCGAATAGAAGCCGAGTAAAACTACTTTCCAACTTTGCGAAAAATGGTTCACAAAACTTTTTAAACTGGTCAAAGGGAATGCGCTGGAGTGCTTTTAAATTTAGTTTTCAACTAATTAAGATATTTTAAAGTTATATTCTTTTGTAATTTACTATGCGGGTGAATGAAGGAATAGTGTTTCACACAATTATTGTTTCTCAGAGTTTAGTTTGAGGTGGAGGGATTTTTGATTTAATTATTTTGAAGAGTAGTTTTTAGTTATTGAAGGAAATGAATTACAGGAAAACTTATATTTTCCACAACTTTCTCAGCAAGTTGAAGCCACTTTTATGGTCCCATTACGATACCTTAATTAAGTTCCAACTACAAAGTAAGCCAGCTCATAGTGTTGCGTAAATTGCAACATGGAATATCACGTATACGCATGGTTGGCAACATTCCCCTAAATTCACAAACGTCGAATAACCATCACTCATTCGTACATTTCTGTTGCAGTTTAAGGGAAGCCCCTCGTAGGATTCTGCTGATTAAAATTTGAGAGTTGGTTGAAAAGTTGTGAGCCATTTTGTTGCGTTCATGACGTCGCTTTTTCCTTTTGACACACTGTCAGTGATTCGAAATGATTTGCAGAGAGAGAGAGAGTGGAGAGGGTCGGAAAAGTTTCGGGACATAAGCCACTTCATTAGTATTAGTGCACAATTGCAAAGCCCACTCTCTCACACAGATGCACTCAGATATTTTCCACCGAATTTCCTTGTTTTTTAGTACTTTCCTTTTCCGATGTTTTTGTTTTCTGGCAATGTGGGCCTGTGCTCTCAGCTCTGTTTTTGCGCTTTTACTTTACGCTTCGGTAAACTGATAAACTGATATTTCAATTTCACGCTTATGTTTTTTGCTGCTCTCTTTGTTGCCATTTGTTGGGAATATTTCGCAGAGGAAAAGGAGGACATGGAGCATCTACAGGCTTATAACCGTAAACTGCTCGAAAACATTCTCCCCGTTCACGTGGCCGAGCATTTTCTGAGCCGCGAAAAGCACCTTGACGTAAGTACAGAATTATACAAACAAATAATATTATTTTACAGCAAATGACATAAAACTGGGATAGAATTTTATACAGAAAATTATATTACAATGCAAAAATATTATCTTATGTAGAACAATCCTAAATGGTCATTGGTCAGGAGCTCAATAAAATAGGATCATTTCAAGGTGGATATTTTTTGAGACATTCAAAAATGGTTTTGCTCATTAATGAATTTTTTTGTAAAGGATACCTAAGCTAATTTTGTAATTTCACGAAATTGCTTGACAAAATAAATACATCAAATAAATTACTTTTCGAAATTTAAATGCCTAATAAAGCTTTTCAAAAGTGCCACAAAAGTGCTCTCAAAAATATATTTAAAAAAAAATCTGGACCATTAGCATAGCCACTTAGCTGACTTTGGGTGTATGTACACGATTTCAGACATATAGTGGCTATATATTCATGAGGCGTGCTGGCAAACTGTTCAACATATTAAAAAACTTTGTGGCTGTGAAATCTGCGCCAAGTGGAGGAGCCTCAGAAGCGAGGGACGAGGCAAAGGACTCAGATTGGAAAACGACCCAACAGGAGGGTTTAAGGGGTAATGTGGGTTAGAGAGGCAACTGGGAGTCCTGATGGCGATGCTGATGTGACCACGTGTATGCGGCCTGAAAACATTTCGCTGCACTTGCCGCAAGGTAGAGAGTCAAGGGGTTTTTGGAGAGGGGAACGGTGGCAGTAAATGGGGCAAGTCTGGGGGGCTGGCAGGGCGGTGCAGTCTGCCGCATTAAATGCAAATTCAACAAGCTTAGCCACATTTGATGGCCACACACACACTTTGCACAAAAGCCAATGAGCTCAGCTTGAGTCTGGCAAACAGAGCCTCAGATGGAAAACGCTGTATTTTAGGTTATTCCTCGAAGGTAGTAATTTGTTTGATTTTATTTTGTGTTTAATTGAATATCAGTGTACTGGAGGGTAAGCTTAGATTAAAATTTCTAAAAAATAGGGCTAAGATAAGGCTTTAAATATATATTAAATGTACTTGAACTTCCTTATAGGACTTGTATCACGAACAGTGCGACTCGGTGTGCATTCTGTTCGCCAGCATTCCCAATTTCTCCGAATTCTATGTGGAACTGGAGGGCAACAACGAGGGCGTTGAGTGCCTTCGTCTCCTGAATGAGATTATCGCCGACTTTGATGAGCTGCTCAGCGAGGAGCGCTTCCGGTGAGTCCCGTGTATCCGTTTTCGCCTAGACACTTTGGGGTTTGGTACATTTCCGCTAAATTCTTCCTCTTCACCCTTTCCCGCAGCTGCATTGAGAAAATCAAGAGCACGGGCGCCACGTACATGGCGGCATCCGGCCTGACGGCGAACACCTGCGACCGGGTGAACTTCAGCCATGTGACCGCCATGGCGGACTATGCCCTGCAGCTGTTTGATAAGATCGAGGAGGTCAACATGCACTCGTTTAACAACTTTCGGATGCGAATAGGTAAGGAAACTTGTGCACAAAACTTTGTATTCTGAAATTTATATAATTTTGGTACACGGGGAAAAATGCACATATAGTTTTGTATATTTCCAATAACTGGTATCGTATTTTTAATTATTTTATTTTCTAGAAATGTTATTTAGATTTATTAACCTGGTTAATATTTTGTTTTTCTTTTTATGGCATTCGTTTTCAGGCATTAATATTGGTCCTGTGGTGGCCGGCGTCATTGGAGCCTGCAAGCCGCAGTATGACATCTGGGGTAATGCCGTCAATGTGGCTTCGCGAATGGACTCCACGGGTCTGGTGGATCACATCCAGGTGAGTCAAAGAATCTTGATTTAATCATTAGCTAATCGTGGGCACTCAGGTGGCTTTCATGCTGCCGCTTCACTTTCATTAAAAGCGAAAGTTGTGGGCAGGAATTTCATGTTTGCGAAAGTTTGCAAATGGAGTGGGCTGCTGTAGTAGCCACGCCCACCTAATCAAGGGCAACCTGGGCTGACCACTTCGGCGCGAAAGTTTTTAGTGTCAACGAAACTTTTTCCCCAGGGAAACAGGCACAGATATGGGTACAAAAATACGGGATGATGAGACCTTTTACATAAGGGTGGCTCTAGTTTTGTTGCATAAAGAATTCTTTGAATTATTTTATTAAAAGAAAAAATATTATTTTTTAATAGCTATTGATTTCCTATATAATTTGTTGGAGTATAGCTTAAATGCGAATTTAAAAGGGTCAAAACTTTATTTTAATTTAAATGTATTCAGTATGGAAATACAATATTACGTGGAACCCTTTTATATTATATTATTTTACTTACTACAAATATTTCTCTATTTTAAAAGTAAACTCGAACCACCCTGATGCTCAAATATGTGCAAATATATATACAAATACAGCTACAGATACAGATACAAATGCGCATTTCATTTTATTTGTCGAGCGTCGACGCTGTCAATAAAACGAAACGAAGGCGAAAAAAAATTTGCAAGAGAAATAAATTATTAAGCGGGCAAGTTTCGGGGGACTGGGATTCGTATAGGGAGTGCCCATGCGATTGGGGGGCTCCTGCTGGATGTCCTGGGTGTTATCATGAAATATGTAGTCAAGGGTTTGGCGCGGGTGAATAAATAAAGCTGAGCCAGCTCCTTGTGCCTTCCTGCGGCAGCCATTGAACTTGTCAGTTGGAATTTATGTTATTGCTTGTTCTCTCCCACCCCATTGCATGTTCGTTCCACCTGTCCAGGTGACACAGGAGACGCAGCAGATCCTGGAGGGACGTGGCTTTGAGCTTACCTGCCGCGGCAGCGTGGACGTCAAGGGCAAGGGCTCCATGATCACCTACTTCCTCAAGGGCAAGAAGCCCATCGAAGTCAAAGAGGAACTGGCCAAGGCCGAGGTTGAACCACCCAAGACGCTGACGTTGAGCAAGGAGCCGGCGAAGCCAGTCAGCGATGCAGAGAAGCAACAGGATCCACTTAAAGAAGATCCTGCGGAGCAGGAAGATGACCTGCTGCCTTCGCCGGACATCGATCTCAATTCCAATATGCAGAACTTGACGGCGCAGAGGAGGAAGTCCCTCTGCCGACAGCACAACATCTCCTCCTCCTTCGGTACTACGGTGAGCAGCTCCACGGGCATCACGCCCAGCATTTCCAACAGCTCCAGTGTGGTCACCATCGGAGCACTTCCCGCAATCCTCCGAAGTGGTAATCCTGCCCCCAATCCCACGGCCACTGACAACTGCTCGGAGTGCGGGGGGGCCAGTAAATCCCTAGCAACGCCCACCGCGCCGCCAAGGACTCTGGTGGCGGAACTCAAGGATGAGATTGCCAGGGATGAGAAGATCGGCCTGAAGGACTCGATTGAGAATCTGGAGATCCTGCTCAAGAACAACATCAGCCTGTCGGATTTGAGCAACAAACAGCAGCAGAATCTCCGTGGTGAAAGCGTGTCTACCACCACGACCCTTCGCAAGAGGGACACCATCGTAAGCTTCAATGTGACGGAGACTGTGACCACCACAGCCACTCCGTTCTCCTCCTCATCCGGCTCCTCGACCTGCTCTACGCAGCAAAATAAGCGCCGATCGGTGACCACCATTGCGGCCAGTTGCACCACTTCCACCACGATGCGCCTTCTGTCCAACGAGAGCCAAAGTTCCACACAAACGGCGCCAGGTACGCTGGAGAGTTCGGTGCCCGGCCAATCCTCCACGGAGACCACCTCGCAGGACTGGCAACCCCGGACGGCTACGCTGGAACCCAACCGGAGTCCCATCAAGACCTCGCAGTCGATGAGCCCCATTGGACAGCTGACCACCGAGGTGTTTGTGGTGCCCAACAGCCGGAGCATGGTGCTCATCAGCAGCAGCAGCAGCACGAATGGTGGCGGTGGATCTATGCTCGGTCTGGGTACGGCTGGCGGGGCCAGCAGCCCCAGAACAGGACTCCTTCAGGATGTCAGCACGTAAAGGATGCGCAGGCAACCGTGTAAATATGTACAAATCCAACCGGCTTAGAGGTAGTATTGGGAAAAGTAGAGGTAAAGGAAGGTAAAGTTAAGGTAGAGGTAGTGTTGGATGTGGATTGGTTATTGGATAGGTTTATGTTGTATGTTAGCTTGTAGATTGATTGGGCTTGTCAGTATTCGGTGCAGACGAACTTCTATAAGTTGGAATTACAAAATATTAAACAAATATTCAACGTTTTTATATCATATTTCTCGGAAATGGTAGAAGCTTTTTTGGGACATACCCGACATATTAAGAGGAATTTTCAAAATACATTTTTCTTTTGAATACTTCATTTACAATTTTATATCTTTGATACATCTTCCCACTTATAGAAGTTCGTTTCGTAGCCGCAACTCTTCCCCTCCCCCCATTGTATGATCTCGCATTTATTGTAGCTTTACGTGTTGTTTCTCAGTTAGCGTTTCAGGGCACCAAATAAACAAAAACGTTTCCATATCACTCAGAAAAGTAAAGTACGAAAGCAAAGTCTTGCACTTCAACGGGGTACCAAAGAGCATTGAGCATTAGGCGCTAGAACTGTTAGCCATTCGATAGGTTGTAAGTGAGAGGGATCTCTTTTTTGGCAAGGAGTGTAGGTGTGTAAGGTTCCTATGTGCGTAAGTAGGTAAGTTGGCAGACATTGCAGTAGTTTGTAAATTATAATGGAATAAGTGTGTGCAAAGAAATCGAATTTAATTGTTTATTATAAAAGTAATACTAAAGTATTAAATGTTGAAAGGGGAATGCAATGAAAGTAACAGTCTTTAATGTCCTCAAACTCCAGACAACTTATTTTATTTGAATATATTTAACTTTCTCCAAAATACTTAAGAAAACCAATAGAATATTCACTGCATTCCCCTCAAGACACTTCTAAGCCCAGCTCTTGGTCAGCTTCCACTAAAATCGTATTTAAAATATATATTTTCCCGGCTTAACCATGTCGATAAATAGCATTTTTCCCGGCTGTCCTTGACTGGTGTTTTCATTACCAAAATCAGAGATCTGTCAATTCAAGTCTGTTGAACACAAAGAGCAACAAGAAATCTATATCCAAACGTTGCACAAAAGATATTTTGTAAGGCCTAAGGTTTAATATTAAATGAGTATCAAATACAAATAACGTTAAATGTTAAAGCAGCATCGTTTATGTGTAACGTTAAATGTGTTTCAATGTCTGTATGTCTCAATGTTGCTGAAAGCATCATCACTATAAATGTATAAATATAATTATAAAATTTAAATGGAAGCAGTATATTTAAATTATGCGTAAAACCAAAGAAAAACAAACAAAATTCTCGCTGTGATTTCTATGAAGAAAATTTAAGGATGCATAAATTATTTTATAACCTTTTGTTACTTAGTTTTAACTCGCAAATTTTACGAAAGCCTCTCGGCCGCCACCTTTTGACTACGCCTACAGCTACGAACTATAATTTAACTGAGTGCGAAGTATATCCTATATATAAATAGTTTATAAATAAGTGTACCTATATATCCGACTCGATGTTGATTAGCTTTGATGTTCAGTTTGAAGTTGAAGGTAAGGCCCACCAAGCCTAAGAAACTCCCCGTCAATGTAAGTGTTTCATTGTCAGGCGAATGAAATATAAAACAAAATGTGTTAATAAATGGCGCTACTAATTTGGAAACTCTAGAGTCTAGACATTATTTATTGGACCAAGTCAATAGCATCGTAGTTATATATATTTACAGCACTCCAACTGAGGGCCCTCACAGCTTTCTGGCCCGACGCCACAGGCAATAGTAGCCCAGTAGATGGAAGCCAAAGAATAACCCCACCATGGCCAGTATGTTCCGGTAGAGATTGCTCTCGTTGAAGCTGTACTTGTCCAGCACATCCTGGCCAGTGTGGAAGCAAGGCAGGTCGGCGCTCTCCTGGAAGCAGGCTGTAAATATACAAAAATATTAAACTCAAGTAAATAGAAGGATTTTCCGGGAACTCACTAATATTCTGCACTCCGGACCATTGAGCTATGGTCATTGCCTCATTAGCATACAACATCCAGGAGAGAAATTGCGTCCACCAAAAGGCCACGGGTAGGGAGCTGTAAGTAAGAGGTAATCCGTTTTTATCAAGGACTTAAAAATTACCTGTATAAGAACACTTACTTCACTTGAATGAAAATACCAGAGGTTATCATAAATATATAATCCAAGGGCACCAGGTAAGCCATTGCCAGGGGAACCGAGTTGAAGGCTGTGGAGAAGAAGCAACCGCAGGCGGTGGCCACATTCATTACCAGCACCACACAGATGGCAGTCACTCCAAAGGCATAAAATGTGGACCTCAGACCCGTCAGCCAATAGCAGATGATGACGAACAAGAAGGGCTCAATTATCATTCCAGGTAGCTGAAATTGGATAAATTAAAAGAGGTAATATGATTTAGCTAGGAAACATTTTTCTAAACCTTATTCTCTATAATTCAAATAAGAAAAATAAATATTTAATCAGAGCAAAATTAGAACAAATGCGCGTGTTATATCTTAGTCTTTCGTTAAGATAACTCTTCTTTCTTCAAAGTTCATTGGTCCCCAAAGTTTCTTGGGATAAGAAATAGTAACAAAAAATTATAGATAAAATGGATAGCTATGGAATGCTCTTATCAGAACGACACGAGTTTTTTATGTTAATTTGCAAGCATAATTAGTTTGGTTCTAATGTTTAGTCCGAGAAATCAAGAAAGATATACTTTAAATAATATCTTTTTCAATGATTTTAAAATGCAATTTTAAATCCATTCCTCAAAAGTACATAAAATATACCTTTAACCATAAGTAGTACTCACCAATGCCAAAATATTGGCGGTATAATATTGCCCCGTTGAATACAGTCCGGATCGTGTTTCCCTCATGAAGAGAGGGAATCCCTGGGGAAACAGATTCAGCACAGAGTACATGGGATGGTAGGTGTTCTCCGATATCATAATAAACAGCGCTCCCTGCACCGCCTGCACTCCCAGCTGCGATGGCTCCGTGGTGCCGGCAAAGCAGGCGCCTATGATAAAAGCCATGGCAATCTTCTGTATAAATCGCATCCACTGAATGGCGGGATCCCTAAGCAATGTCAGCGATGCCCTTAGCCAGACCACATGGAACCGCTTGTACCAGGGCACGCCCCTGAAGGACTCCACCTCCGTGTCAAAGGGGAAATTCCCGGACTGTGCCATGTGAATCTCCAGATTCACCAGCATATCCCGCTGCTTGGCCGCCGAACTGACAGCAAACTGATCGCATAAATGCTGAGCCGATCGCTGCGAGGCCTGCTCATAGCCCGGATCGGTGGCCAAGACTCCGATGAGAAAGTCCGCTGGGTTGTAAGCCTCCGGACAATAGTATCCATGATTGGCGAAGAAGCTTAGAGCATGTTGAGGTGAACCCGTGAAGGCCACCCGTCCATCGGCCAGAAGCATCACGTTGTTGAAGTTGTCGAAGAGCTGTGAGCTGGGCTGGTGGATGGTGCACAGGATGGTGGTGCCCTTCTGGGCCAACTCGTACAGGGTGGCCACCAGCTGCTGGGCACTGAAAGAGTCCAGACCCGTGGTGGGTTCATCGCAAAATAGAATCACCGGATTGTTTAGTAGCTCCACGGCAAAGGCAAGTCTTTTGCGTTCTCCTCCAGAGAGAACCTTCTTGTCATCGCCGCTGCCAATTCGGGTTTGGGCAGCGGACAGAAGGCCGGTCCGCTCCAGCAACTCATTAATGATGAGGCGCCGTTCCTCCTTGGACACCCGACGATCCAGACGAAGATGGGCCTGAGATGGGTGAAAGGGGAATTTCATAAAATATAATCTAATGAGGAATCTATCTAAAACCTCTAGAGATTTCCTAGAGAGCATAAAACCCTCCCTAGAGATACGCAAAGTAAACCACTCACCATGAAGTTCAGATGCTCCAGCACCGTCAGCGATCCAATGAAGAGATCATCTTGGTAAACATAACCGCTGATGCGGTGCATGAAGGGCCCGATGCGCCTACCGTTAATCAGAATGTCGCCTTGAACCACAGTCCCAGCTGCATCCCAGATTCCAATGCAAATGGAGCGAATCGTGGCGAGATAATGAGATAATGGTTAATGGATAAGCTATCTTATCGGAAACTACTACAGGTAGTACAACGCGCCACTTACCGGGCTGTCGAAAGGCCAAAGTCGACATAAGTGTTGTTTTCCCGGAGCCACTGTGAATGAGAGATGAGATGTGGTTTATGGAAAGAATCTCCAGAGGAATCTTATCGCTCTGCTTGATAATCACAAGTGGCAAACCGACATCTTGACATACTAGTTGGCACATTTTTGGGCATCGTGTTCTTTTCCACTCGACTGAACTCTGCTGCCACTGCCACAGAGGGATATATCGATTTCTTGGCCGGCTTACCTCGAGCCCATTAGAGCCATCAGAGTGCCCGGTTGAATGGCCCCCGTCGAGTTGTTGATGATTCGCTTCATCCGCTGCCCAGAGCCGCCCACATTGGTGTACACGCAGAGATCCCGCCAGACCAGTGTGGCTCCCTGCTCCGTGGGTGACCACTTGCTGTAGCTTCTCAAGGGTAGACTCCTCTCCGAACTGTTCCTTTTCGATAGTTTGGGAGTGCTGTCCAGGCTGGGCACCTCAATAGTGGCACCCACAGGCCCCACCAACTGCAGCTCGTGCTGTTCTATAGGGTGCTGTTCCAGGGACTGCGGTGCTGCCTCCACATCGATCAGCTTGCTCTCAGACTCCGACATTATGTCTGCGCTTATCCTAAGTTTATGGGACTAAGTTTTGGGGACCGTTTCTCGAACCGAAGCGTGCCGCTGATGGGCACCGACTAACCAAGAGCGGGAACTGCTGAGAAGTTGTGGCCAGGCAAGCTGACAGTAAGATAGACAGGTACAGTAAGCTTTGGGTGGAGAGAACAGTCACGTTATGAATTACTATAATATATAACCTTCTGTTATAGATTTTATATACTATACTTAATGTTATTTTATTTTAAGAAGTTCCTCATAAAATATAATATATGAAACATTTACAATTCAGCTTAATCTCTAACTATATTTTATAGTTTCTCATACTCTGTGCGTACTGTATTGCTCTGTTCCCAGCAATGCAAATAAAGCTTAGTGAGGAAACTGCAGGGCCACCTCGGGGGTCTGCCAGGTGAGAGGGAAGCAGCGCAATCTTTAGGGTGGCCCTGGCAGCCAGCGCATTCGATCGTCTTGCAGTTTACCGACCGCTTGGGAAGCAGCGGACTTAGGCAGCGGCTCCAATTACCATTTGCCATGGCCAACGAAGGTGGGAGCAGCAGCAGGAGGAGGAGGTGGTACTCCAGGCCAAGCCACCGGGAAGCCCCGCAGCGCCTCAGGCTAGAGTGCCAGAGCAGCCAACGGGAAAACCGCCGAGCGCTTGGAGCGCCGGCGGATGGAAACTACTACATGTATAATTCTCGTCTCTGTTTTGCTCGCATCATTCGCAGGGAATTCGCACAAAGAGAACAGACAAATTGATTCAGAAATAAAAGTAAGCTAAGCAAGAGTAATTCTCCCACCTGGGAGACGGCGTATAAATTCCACAAAGGCAATATCTGATATATATTACCAGGAATTTGTAATTGAAGTTCTTTTAACAAAATACGGAAAAATACTTAAAATTTTTTTAAATATTTAATAGTTTCAGTATAAAAAAAGGTTCAATAAAAATAAAACATTTTTAAAGGTTAGAAATCCTTTGAAAACTGTTGAATTATATCTTGTAGTTAGGAATTTCTTTTTGAGTATCTGATGGATTTTTGCGCCAAATTAAAGCTCTAAAAATAAGATACCTTTGCCTTTGCCTTTGTTAAATTTATGATTGTTTATTTCTAAATTAATGAATTTAAATTTATAAATTCAAAAGAATATGTTTCCTATAAAGTTAAAGCCTTTGTTTTTTATGTATTTATTTCTAACTCGGCTTAAACATTATCCCATAATTATGCACTACGTTATATTCTTCGAAGTAAGCCATATATATGGTATACCTTTGGGCGGCCTGAGTTTCGGAAACATTCACGATAACGATAGCAAGTCTTAAAAAAAAAAAAAACTTTATCTTTATGGAAAGGCTTGCACAACCCCATTAAATTCTTTGTTTCAGTAATTTAAAATATAAACAAAGACCTGGCCATATAGTAATAGTAACATATTAAAGTAAGCCTGAAAATAAGGAAAACTTAAATATTTAAAAAATATTTACCAGCTGATGCACCGGACTTACTTAAATAAATCAAATTAATACCAGCTGATGGGAAAATCCAGGCGCTCAGTTGAATAAATAAAAAACGATAACGATTAAATTCACAGCAATTGAAGGCAATCGAGAGACGCAGTATCAGCTTTAGTGACTGATAAGCCGCTTTTGAGTGGACTGAGGCTGCCCTTTCAGCTCTCAGTTGCCGGCTAACAATTCTGCGGATAAGTCGCATCCCCGCAGTCAAAACAAATATTTTTGTTTTTAATTTTTATCAGTTGAAAATGAGTGCAATGAATTAAAATTGAATAAACAAACAACGTGCAACAAGGCAGCTTAAACAAAAGAGGACATAAAACATTCGAATTTATTGGGAAACCAATAAATCAGTGCATTTATTAAAAGTCCATATCGCTCTTTAACTAGCCACCTGAAACAGTTATCGCGTCAAATGGTAGGCAGCGGTGTAAATCTCAACTTAATTAGTCTATAATTTAACTTCGTGGTAGAGATTCGATAAGAAATTTAGGAAATTCCGTGAAATATAACCAGATTCTAAGCGAAACACCTTTCCACGTGTGCTTAATTAAGGCAATTATTTAATAGGTTTTTGATGTATAAACTAAGGCGTTATCTTAGTATATGTCTATACATAGATAAGGTTAATCTTGGAAGCAATTTGCAAAGCAAACAGTCTGAGATTAATGGCACTCTGCAGTAAAGATATACCTCTCGAAAGGTAATCTTTTTTGAAATTTGCAACGCATACCTTCGAAGGTTAATTGAATTGTAATGTAAATATAAGAATGGGAACCTTAGATAAGAGCTTGCACTTCAGAATATAAATTCCAGTTTTAAATTAGGTAATAAACTCAAGAACGTAATCTAGTGAGTAATTGGTTAAACAGACGGACAGAGATTAACTTAAATGAAAGTAATAAAATAAAATATTTTTGATTGATAAATTCTCATTTAGATTGACATTAAAATACCCCATAGTTAGAGCAGAATTATAAGACCTATTCTGTTGATAAATTTACTTGACTTCTGATGTAAATATTTAAAAACTAATCTCCTGATAAGAGCTGCATCTTTGTAGATGCTAAGATAGACCTGGAAAAGCAAAACAAACCGTCACAGATTATTCAGTTTTTCCATATAGTCCGTTGCTAGGGTAAACATATACTGAAAACCCCAATCTAATGACAAATTTGCAACACAAATCATCAGAGGTTAATTGAATTGAAATGCAAATAGTATACTAAAACATTTGCTAGTTTATATTCACATTTGAAACAGATACCAGTGGAAAGTGAACGCAAACATACACAGATTATTTGAATTGTCATATTCACAACAAAGCCAACCTATTGATAATACAGCTGGCCCTTGGCGGTTGAAATTCAAATTCTGAAAGCTGAGCAGCATAAAAGCTTTTCCAACCCTTAGAAAAACGATAGTTTACAGCATCGGAGAGATCGAGTGTGCGCAGAGTAAAAATGAGCGGCGCTGAGGTGAGTGGCGTTTATTGAGTCTTTTGTGTTACTCGCAAAACGGTTTGTTTTTGTTTCGGTTCGGGGCTAAATTTATACCAAAGCCCCCCAAGTGCAGAATGCCGGCTGACAGTGACAAAATTGCGCAAAAAAACTAATAATAATAAAAAACTAATAACTAATAGCTCTAATGCAATTAGTTCAAACTCCAACTAATCGAAACGAATTCACATAAATTGGTCCGACGCGATTCGGTGACTGATTACGTATACTTCTCAACGCGGAGACAAACAGAAAATAATAAAAAATTGAAGAAACATGCTCTGAGTGGCCTTGAAATCAGCAGTGGTGGTGGCTTCACCATGCGGCAATATGTTTGTTTACCTTATTACTATCTGCTGCTTTTCTTTTTTATTCATTCTCCTGAAATGCAGAGTGAAGTTGTTCAAGAAATAGTTGAATTCCTTACTATAGTGTGACTAAAGTGACGTCCCATCTAATGTATTGTTTACAATTCATAAAAAAGCTTGTCAGCATGTGCCGCTTAAAGTGATTGCCAGTGAAGGCGACTGTTGGATGCTCTCACGTTACACTTTCTTTATAAAATTGTGTTAGAAATCGATATCAACAGCTGATTATGCAAATTTTTACGTGCATTTTCTAGGAAAAAAACCTATGGAATTCGCGAATGTCAACCAACTTTCAAATTAATTTTTTAACACGAATTCTGGTCTTAAAAGCATCTGTTACACATGTGTGAATTATAGTTAAAGTTGTATTGGCACAGCCTGTGCTAAAGATGATTTTTAAAATGAAGGTTTTTTCAATTAATAATTAATTTCACACTTGTTGCATCGGGTTATGACATTTTCATATTTAATAAAACATTTGTAAATCTTTTAAAATTGTGACATTACATTGCATACATTAAGCTTAAATTAAATTAAAAATATATGTTCATTAAGAGTTATTGATGCTTCAGTGGTTTCTTATACATATATTTCTTATGAGAAAATCCGTGTGTCATAAAATATGCATAAAACTTATAATGGACCCTAAAATACTTTTAAAAGCACTAAAACAACCCTTGTAAGAGCATAAGATCGGCTTTAGCAAAAACAAGTTTCGAATTCTTGGTTTATTCACTCTCTCCCTTTGGAAACGTTGTCATTGCCAACATCGAAATTAACCGTAAATGGAAGATGTGTCAAAAAAGTTTACATACTTTCAGGCACCGGCCGGAAATGCGGCACCGCGACGCCACAGTCAGATCAGCCAGAACAGTGAAAACAGCGAGAATGACACGGGCGACGATGTCCAGGTGCAGAGGGAAAGCTCAGTGCCTCGCACTGCCTGCCAGTGGGTGTGGCATGTGGTGACATCGATCTCCGTGGAGCCCACGATGTTCCTGTACATGTTCGCCTTCATGATCACCTCGGTGGTGGAGCAGAACTTCTACCTGTACAAGTCGTGCCGCGTGAACAACAATTTCACGGAGGAGGTCTGCCGCAATCTCAACCGGCCGGAGAACAAGGATTTTAAGGATCAGTCGCTGCAGACCAATGCCTGGTTCCTGCAGTGGAACGACATTTCGGCTCACATCTTTCCCATTTTGTTGGCCCTGTTTCTGGGCTCCTTTTCGGATCGTCGTGGCAGGAAGTTCCCGCTGCTCATGGGCCTGGTGGGGAAGTTCATTTACTCCTCAATGGTGGTGGTCAACGCCAGAATGCCCACGTGGCCCGTGGAGAACATTATCTTTTCGGCAACTCTGCCATCGGCGTTAACGGGCGCCGATGTGGCCATCTTTGCCTCGTGTTTTGCCTACATCTCGGACATCTCAACGGTGCAGCAGCGCACCATTCGTGTGACTATCCTGGATGTGGTGTATCTCACGGCCATGCCCACCGGTGTGGCTTTGGGTTCGCACCTGTTTTACAATGTCTTTGATCAGTCCTACGCGGACATGTTCACGGTGAATGCTTCTCTGCTCGCAATGGCCATAGTTTACACTCTATTTGCGCTGAAGGTGAGTTCGATATCTATCTATTTCATATATTATAATTTCTATAATTAAATTCAATATCTATATCTATTTTTATATATCATATGCATTTTCTTCTCCGTCCAGTGGCAAACTACCCCAAGACAGCGATCTCTGAGGGAGCTTGGCTGGTGTGGCTTTTGGGGCGACTTCTTTGACAAGCAACACGTAAAGGACTCTTTCGCGGTGTTGGTGAAGCCACGCAGGGCCCATAGGAGGAGCTTCCTCATTATCCTGCTGATCAGCATGACCCTGTACACATTCCAGCGGGACGAGGGCAGCTACCTTTATATGTATACCCTGGACAAGTTCGACTGGGAGGTTAGCTCCTACAGCAGCTTCAAGACCTTCAAGTCGACGGCCTATGTGATTGCCATGCTGCTTGGTGTGCCGCTGATGAACAAGGTTTTAAATTGGAGGGATACGGTGAGTTCTAGTCGTAGAAATTATAATTCATATATTTTTTATATCTATATATCTAAATATTGAATTCATAACCTCTAGATCATCATCTTCATCGGAGCCTGGGCTCACTCGATAGCCCGTCTGTTCTTTTACTTTGCCAGCAACACGGATCTCCTCTATGCCGGTGCCGTGGTCTGCAGTCTGGGCCCTATAGTGGGTCCCATTATCCGGGCCATGACCTCCAAAATAGTGCCCACATCGGAGCGTGGTAAGGTATTTGCTCTGCTCTCCGTTTGCGATAATGCTGTGCCCTTCATCAGTGGCGTTTGCTATTCGCAAATTTATAGGGCCACCAAAGATACGAATTATGGCGGTAGTGTCTTCCTGCTGACCATTGCCACCCAGATGACTGTCTTTCTGCTCATACTGTAAGTGATTTACCTAGTTTTTATATCTTATTTATTTTATTTGAATTAAATTCCTTTAATTAGCTGCATTCATATTGTGCTGGGCAAAAACTCACTGGCCGTGCCTGAGGTTCCGGAGAAGGAGAGCGGCCTTATTGCCAAAAAGGAGGAGCTGCCGGCCAATACCGAAGAGACCGAGAGATATTAATTAGTCCTTGCATTTAGCCTTAAAATGTTCCTTAAAAAAGACACGAAACCTGTAAAATGGTAACTATTTGTAAACAAAAAGCGTCACAATATATTATCAATATTATTATTATTTTTTATTGCGTTTTTATCATGAACTTTTTTTTATTTTTTATGTTCTTTTATAAATAATAAAACGGTTGATATACAATTTATTTCATTGGACTTGGTGGTCATAATTTATTTTACAAAAATAAAATCCCTTCATTCCTTTAAAATTTAATTACATAAATTTCCAGTTTAAAAATATAACAAATTGAATTTAATTCCCAAATCACTTGTTCTTGGAGAGGGTCCGCTGCTTCTCCGCATGCTCCACCACCTGCTCGTCCACGAAGAGACCCTTCCTCCGCCGGACACTGTCCATGTAGAGCTTGGCCCTGTTGGCTGAGTCCGCCTTCTCGCCGAAGTGCATCAGCTCCTCCTCGGTGGTGGGCAGCCAAAAGGGATCGATGTCGATCACCTGTAAAATAAATAAAATAAACAAAAATGTGAGTATAAGCGTGTGGTGAATGGCCTTCCGGGAAATAATTTAAGCACTTGAGACGGCACAAAAGGACGAGGCGTCGCTGCGTCTATGCGCCTGCGCCTCGCACAGGATTGAATTTGGATTTGGATTTGGGTTGGGCTCTTGGGCTGTGTGGATTTTACGACGCAGCCCTTTGTCCCTCTGCCAGGGAAAGCGTGCATTTTCACATCTCCATTGTTTGAGCTCGAGAGGCTGAAGCGACAAAGGACTCGTCGCTTAATGACTTTCAAAGGACGCAGGGACACGCACATTGCGCGTTACGTGATAAGGCAGGCGCGCCAGGATACGTAGAATCCTCAATGGCGTGAAGAGCGTACCATTCCCTCCGCTTGATTGATGATTGCCTCCTGCGAGGCGAACCACTTGAGATTCTATGGTGTGAGATCTGCATTGTTTTCTCTTCCTTTTTTTGTTCTAGCAAGGACTCGTCGAGTCTCAGCGGGCGGGTGTCGAGCGGTTCACTGGAAAACCCAAACCCAGTGAGATCTCCCACCCTACCAGGACTCGGCTTGTATACCTCCTGGCTTACCTCATCAATGACTGAGAGACGAGAGCTTGCCCGAAAACTGATTGAGACGCTGAGGCAATGGCCTTTTGTCAGCCGGAGAAACTTTATACTGCACCGCAAATAAAAAAACATCAACATGAGCTATTCATTTTCTATTAAGTTTAGAAAATATATTAGTTTTTAGTCATAAAAAATCCTATAATAACCTTTCGAGATTTCCCTTTGGAAATAAATTATAAACCTCACTAGGTTCTGTAGAAAATTCAATTTTTATACAATTTAAATATGTTGAATTCTCCTTATAATATCACGACATATAAGTATAGCATCATCTCAATCTAGAATATTCTTAGAATTCTGATCAGTGTATTTTCTGGACCATCTGTTCGCACTACGCTAAACTGCGGGCCCTCGAACAGCTCTTCGCAATCCCATGTAGATCATTATCGGGCACAAAGTTTCGCTTGTTTAACAACAACCAACAACGCCAAGTGGGGGAATGGGGTCGAAGGGGAAGCCAGAACTATAGGGAGCCACCAAGCAGTAGTCCTCGACAAGGTAAGGCCAGGCAATCCCAGTTTCGCAGTCCGCAATCCCTGTCACAACACAGAACACACGATCTCTCTCTCGCTTACTGAGCTCTTGCCATCCTTTTTGCAAATGGTTCTGCGCATGCGCAGCAGCATCCCATCCTTACAGTCTTATCCCCCATCCACTCATCTGCTGTCCCACACCGATCTCGAACTGAAAACGAAGGAGACCCTGTGGCAGCCGAAGTGCTCCAGAAGTGCGCAGAACTTGCGTCTGAGCCGGGCCAGACAAATGAGCAGCCAGCCAGCAGCAGGCAGATGAGTGCACTGCCAAAAATACATGGTAAATGGAATGGATATTTGCTGATATTTTTAAGCGAAATACTGACAGTAAATAGTGGTAGTTTTTTCTTTAATTTTAAAATTTGAACCTATTAAAAGTTTAGAAAGAAATTTTAAGTGCTGGTATTCTACCAGACACGGAGATATTGACTTGGTTATCGATGCTGATCAAGAATATATACGATTTATAGGGTCGATTTGTGCTTCTGACTGATATTATAATACCCATAAACGAGTATTAAAATGTAAGATTTAGCCATCATTTTAAAAGATAATTTTTAGGAAAATTAAAGCCTAAAAATATAATAACCAAGCTAAAAATACATTCATTTGAATGCGGAAAACGGTTCTGAGTTACGTTTTGCAAGGCTGCATCTGCATAATGACTTTCAATTTATTTTAAAATAAATTTTGTTTGCTAATTATGAAATCTAAGATTAAAATAGCCCAATTTAAGTATTCAATATCATTCCTGGCTAACCTTTTTGCCAGTGCTTTTATATATGCATATACCCCGCCAGGAAGGTGGTTATCCACACTAATGCAGCACCACGCTCCAGATTACAGCCAAGTCAAAGGCTTCTCCACCTCCACTCCCGCTGCATCTCCACCTCCACCCCCGAAATTCTCCCATCTCGAGAGGTAAAAAATATTAAGAAAAATATTGAAGCAACCGCGAAAACCAAAACAAAAATCCAAAAGCAAACGACGTGACATCAACACACACTCACACATGCTATGGCTCAGTTTCGAGTATAGTGTGCCATGGTAGGGTATATCGCTCTGTATCTCCGTCTCTCTGGGCACACACGTGTTCCGTATCTGTGTGTGCTTATGAGTGGGGTACCTGTGTGTGCGTATGTGAGTGTGTGTTTACCTGTCCGACCGCGCGCTGTTTGTATGCAGGTAATTTACGCGGCAGCTACCGAAATACGCTGCCCGTCCGTCTGTCCGTCTGTAGGTCCCCGTGTCCGTCCGCGACCAAAGACCAAGTTGAGATTATTATCGCGCGCCAGAAACTGGCTGAAAGACTGCTGTGAAAGAGACCGGGCCCAGAGAATAACTCGATTCCGAGTCGAGTCGACTTTTATACGAGTGAAGACTTGGGGGCCTGGGCCTTTAAGAGCGTTCTCTAGCAAACGGACAGCGAACGGGCAGCAGACAACGGACAGCGATGAGCGTCATTTTGACAGCCAGCGAGCGGACAATGCAAACCACGTTCCACTTAAGACCAACAAAAACAACAACAAAAAATGGGAAGGAGCTGGGCAGCAGGGCAACAGCAACAGCAATCCTTTTGGCCACTTGGATAAACACTTGCCTGGCATGAACAGAACAGAACAGGGAGATTAAATACTATTTAAATATAATATATTAAAATACAAATAAGTAAAGAACAGATTAGGTCTTTCAGGATTTTAATAAGCACCTTTCTTGTTTAATTTTCCTTTGGAATTTGATTATATTTAATATACAAATTTAAATACTTTTCACTCACAGGGAGTACCCTCCATTTTTTCTCCTTGTGCACCTCTGTGTGTTTGTGTTTATTCGCACCAGGCAGACTTTAGGGCACTGCAATCCTCCTCCCCCTTGGCTCGAACAGCACACTCCCTCTCCGATTGAATAACCTCCAACTCCGCCCCCAACCCCCAATGCTCCTTCCATCGCTGGAACGGACTGTCTCCAGCGTAGTAGACTTTCCCTTAGGGTGGGGGTAGGGGCAGGGTCTTGTGGCAGGTATACAAAACGAGTTATCAGATTATTTGTTATTTGTCTTGGTTCTCTGCTCACATTTTGTTGTGGCCCGGGTCTGTTATGCTTTTGAAGTAGTTCCAGAACCGAGGTCTTGCATGCAAAGCGCGACAAGCCACAGAAATAACAACAGCAACAACCAGAGGCAAATCATATGCAACCAGCTCCAACTCCAACTCCACATCCAACTCGACTGCAGACCAAATAAAAAGCGGAGGAGAGCACAGGCCGAAGGTAAGACCAGTAGCCAAAGTTGTTATGTTATTTTACTTTATATTTTGTTTTTCTCTCTCTCTCTCTCTCTCTCTCTCTCTCTTATTTTTTGGTAGGCTGCTGGTCTTGACCCTCTTCCTGTCCCCTGCACACACACACGTAATCATAATAAGAATCTTCAGGTTCATCAAGTGGCCAGCAGAGGAGGTGGGACTTTGGGAAGATGGGAAGTGCAGCAGCCGACGGAGGATTGAAGCTGGAGCACGGAGCACGCAGCTCAGATGAATGGATGGAGGGAAAAAAAAAACAAAAGGAAGCACAAAATTAAATAATAACAAAAGCGCGCAAGACAGTAGCCAGCACAGAAAAAGAGATATTTGACGGTTAGACAGTCTCAGTCATGAGCATAAGGAAGCAATAAATGGTACTTTAATACTTTGGGATTTCTATAGAAGCCCCAAATAAAGTATTAATATTTCTAAAAATATTTTCATAAGTAAATTCTGCTCAACTCCTATTGTTACAAATGTCACAAAATATCATCAATTGAAAATACGTTTAAGAAAATGAATACATATTAATTAATGATACAATTAATTTTTCCTTTCTCTCCAAGAAACCCTCAACAACTCTTTCAGCTTTCCACTATGACACGCACTGTCCCAGTCTAGTGCCGGCTCTGTCTTAATGGTGGCTACGTGAAGTGAAAATCCCAGAGGCAATGGCTACAAAAATTATGATATATGAAAACGGAAAATTAGTTTTTGTTCTTTTGGGTTTATGTTTCATGTGGCCCCAGCTTGCAGCTACCAAGTTGCATCTTCCATCTTGCAGCAGCTCCAAGCTAAAAGGTCATCCGAGAAGATGATTTCTTGCGGCTGTTGATCTGCCGATGATGCAGAGATGCTTAACGAACTTATTGTGGGCCATGATGTGGCAAGAAATCGGAATGGCTTTTTGGGAACGTTAACTTTAGACCCCTTTTTCCCCTTCCTCTGTGTTAACCCAACCCACCTCTGGGCCCTTTTCCCGTTTGCTTTCCCCCAACCAGAAGTTGGCCACTCGAGTGAAGTTGACGCCTTCGTTGTTATTATGGGCACGTGACAACTGCGCCCACGGCTGAGAGCCCTGCCCACTCACCTGGCAGGTAAGTTAAGGTCCAGAAAAAAACAACAAAGTTAAAAGGTGACGGAGGGAAAATGTGTAAAGGGGGGGCGGCAGCAGAGGAGGCCACTGGCCAACACACATGTGGGCGTGGACGGAAAGTGCTGAAAAACCAAGCGTTTTAATTGCTCGAGCGAAAGGTAAGCTGAAATCCTAATTGTTTTCGCTTTACCTTCGCCCAGAATAATGATAGAAATTGTAATCGAATATCTTTCAGATACTTTTCCACTTGTGCCGGCTAAACTAGTTTCCGTTAAGATTTCCACACACAGATAAAAGCTAACAGATATTGACTCGTTACAGAGAGAATAAAATTTAATTGTTTGTAAAACGTACAAAATTTTAAGCGAGCTTTGATTGATAATACAATTTTGTGTGAGGTTTTATTTTAATTTTATGTTTCAATTGAAACTTTACTTTAATTTCTTTCTCTGTTAACTGCATTGCCCCTTTAGTTTTCCCTCCCGTTTTTCCACTTTTCCTGCTGTCTGGCGCTGGAAATGCGTAAGAAATTATACGAAGCAACAACATCTTCGAAGCCGGCAAAACTTGAGCTGAGAAATAGAAAATCGCCGGAAGTCATTATACAAAAACTCGTTGTTATCGATTGGTTGGGCGATATGCACGAATACTATCTCAAATACACAGATGAAGATACAAATACCAATGTAAAATGTACGCACATTGAAAATAAGTCTTTTAGGCGACTAAAAATACAATTTTTTTAAAGAGTTATTAAATGGAAAGGTTTCGTAGTAATATTTACAAGTTGTAAATTACAACTCTCTTGATATAAATGCTTCTTAAGCCTCATTTCATACATATTTAATTTATATTTATTTTATAATTTCCCTATTTACTTATTTGTAAGTTTAAAAAGACATTTTAATGGCTTCAATCTAACCTGTTAGCTTAAATCCCAATGTATTTGGGCTAAGCCATTTTATTAATATTTTATGTTGAGATTTGCTCATCTGATGATCTTGCCCCATCCGTTTGTCGTTGGCCAAGCTACCAAATGGCCAGAAATCCCAAGGAAAAGCCATCAACTTGACTGTTAATTGTGGCCCACGACAAGGTCAGAAAGGCGGATGGTGAAAGGAGAGGAGGAGAGTGACTGGCCAAGAGGGAGGGAGAAGTCTGGTCTGGGGCTTTGGGTTACCCCGAATGGCACACAGCTGCAGCCTCAAATGGACCATATAACTTTCAGTCCAACTGTTGCCAACGAAGTGGCTGCCTCTACTACTGTTGCCATGTTGCTGCTGCTGCTGCTGCTGCTGCTGCTGCTGCCAGTTGCCTGTTGCCAAGTTGCCACTACTGCTGCTGCCTGTGGTTTAGCTTATAAGACTTCAACAGAAGGTAACAGAAGGCCTGAGCGCAGCGTAAGCTGAGATTTCTATTGACCACAGACAGTCGGCGATAATCTTGGGGAGAAAGAGCTGTACACTGGGAGAATGTGAATTAAATGATACTAATTATAAATGATTTTAAAAACAATCTAAGCTTCACAACCTCAAAAAGAACCTGAAGCTTGGAATAACTAAACAAAAAAATATGGAATAGTTGCATGAATCCTTAGAGAGTTTTGATTTTTCCTTGTTACATATTTGATACTTTTCTTTGTTAATAAAAGATATTTAAGGATATTTCTATTATTCGTTTTATTCTCCGTGTAAAATGTGATGAGGAGTGAGGGTAGCTACAGTGAGGCACGCACATGGCATATGGTCCGACAGGCGCTGCACTTGTGCCCCAGCAGGAGCAACAGCTGCTGCAGCAATCTGTGCTGGGATACAGTACGACCTCTATAACTACCTCTAAAAAACTACCTGTTTAACACTAACATCATATTTATGATCCTGAATAGGTAATAAGGCATTTCAAGTTATAAATATTAATATTAACAAGTATTCGAGGTGTCCTCAAAGATAAAAGGTTTCTTCAGATTTTCTTAGTTATAAAGCCTTACAATTAGAAAAATCAAACTGTACAGTACAGTAGTAACTCACCTCCCAGTGGCTGAACATGAGCTGGGGACAGGCCAGGCCAGATGTCTGCTTTCGCATCTCCTGGGCAAAGTTGAACGACTCGATCACTGGCAGCAGACAGGTGACCGCGAAGTTGCCGCTGCCCTGGGTCAAATCTCCGGAGAGGATTTTGCCATGCCGCCGGCCAATTACCGCGTACATTTTACCTGCAAATGATAGAGATACGTTTCTTTGATCAGCTGTTACTATTCGTCGTTAGCTAGAAATCGAATTGGAAAAGGGAATAAAAAGGGAAACCTCCACTAACAATGGCCGCCTTTCAGTTGGAGTTCTCAGTTTCTGCTTAATGCTTCTATATAGCCTTTTATTATTTTTGTTGTTGTTGTTGGTGGTGGTGGCTGGTGCCGGTGCTGGTGCTCGTCTCAAGGTAACTCGTAAACAAATGAAATCTTATCGGGTTTGGCCCATAAAATTGGCGGGCTTTCGGCCGAACAGCGCGCGTTTTTCGCTTGAACTTCCAAGCCGGAGGAGGAGGAGCTGGAGATGGAGACCGTTTCCCCCAAGTCTATTCTCTCTGGCAACTCTCTTAATACCCTACGCTTAAGATTGCTATAACCATTCTGAATAGAATTTTGTGTGTTTAAAAATCAGAAACATTTGCCAAAGTTTGTGTATTTATAAAATATATAAATATAATATATAAGTATAAAAGACTTGGATTAGAGAATAATTTTTCTGACATTTATGTCCTTTCTATATTGCCTTGGATATCAACGTCTTTCCATATTTCACCTATTTCTCTTATAAAATCTCTTCTGTACCCATAAGAATCACTGACGTACAGGGAACTTAAAACTTCGGCTTTTAAGGCTGATCCTCCGTTCAGCTTAAAGACTTTTCTGGATTTTTCAGATCTGTTCCTCTTATTTTTTTGGCATGCGCTACAAGAACGAGGCCCGAACATGAGACTGGAGCCGCGGAGATTGGGGAATGGGGAGAGCTGACCAGGAGGAGGTGGAGTCCAAGTCGTTGGGGCTGGAGCAGGAATTAGTTTCCGGTGCCGTCGAAACAATGACAAAAACAACTCAGCGACGATGGCCAAGAACAGCGGCAACGGCAGCAAAAACGGCCGAAAGGATGCAACGGAAGCGGCAAAAGCGAGGTCTCTTTTTTGTTATTTTGTATTATTTTAATTCTTTTTTGTTTTTTAAGCCCAGCACGCGAGTCAGAGACACCTTGCCATCCGCTCGCTTGCTCTCACCCATACCGGTACGGATGCACCTCAAAGATACCCACACACACACAACAGCAGCAGCATCAGCAGTAGCAGCAGCAATGGATGCTGCAACCACCAGCGGAAAAAGCAAAAACAACTATGGCCCGGAGAGCGGCAACAACATGTTCATTCATTCATATCCAGCCAACGATGCGCTCTCTTTCATGCTCTCTCGTGCTCTGCCGCGGCAGACCTTACACTGAGAAAAGTGTGTATTGCAAAGTCAAGAAATTTATTTTAACTTAATTCCTCAGGCAATTGTTTGAAAGTATAGAGGAAGATGTTTGTTGGTAAATAGCAATTAACAAATATTAACTAAAGTAAGCATTTCATTACTTTTCTTTCAAAAATAACTTTAATTATACAGTGTAATATAATCTTAATACTTTTCTATTAAGTTTAAAAGTTAGTTAATTATTTAGAGGTTGAAATACAACAACACAAAATTTAAATAAATTAATAAATTCACATATTTTAAAGATCTCATAAATATTGAAGTATCTAAAAGCTGGAATTTCATTAATTACTAAAAACATTTCTTTCTGCTATCATAAATAACCTATATACTTAATATATACCCAATCATTTTATTTTGTCAAAATTTAATATATAAAACGAATTAAATTTAAATTAAATTAGAAAGTTACACTCCATAAATATAAAATTAAATAAGAAAATTTAAATTTTTAAGTCCAAGGCCTTTTCAGACTGCCTAAAACTTTTCACACTTTACTTATATTTAAAACATTTAGTTTCCATAGACATAATAATGGTCAGTTTTATATACACTTACTAGTTTACATATGTATGTACATATTTCCTACAACTTTTTATACAAACATTATTTAATAGATGATGTAACTTTTTCTGAATATCTCAATCGACTCAAATATTTAAGTATTAAATACGATTCCCTTTCGTTCAGTGTAAAAACACGCACGCACAGGCAGCGACGCAAGCAGTGCCGTCGTCTCTGGCGTCTGCGTCAGCGGCTCTCGTTCGCCGTTCGTTTTTGGTTTTGGATTTTCAGTTTCTGTTTGATCAGTTCGAAAAGTAAGTTGGTCGAGCGAACAACGAACAGCGCAAGCGGAAACGGAAGCGAGCCGAGAGCAGACAGCAGCCAGGAGCGAAGAAAGACGAGGCTTCATCAGCGAGAGAGAGGCAGACGTCGCGGGTGTTGAATTACAAAATAATAAACAAAACATAAAACCCACCAAAATAATTATTTGTAGTGCCACGAAAATTTCGAGTGACATTTTTGCCACAAATCAATCGATCGAGTTCGATTTGAAACCTGATTTGTAGTGTTCGATCGTGTCCAAGTGTGTGTGTTTTTGAGTGTGTTTAAACCATGGGTTCTGGCCGTGCAAGCGAGAAAGAGCGAGAACACTGATTCGATTCAATTCGATTCGATTCGATTCGATTCGCTTTGATTCGAATTCAATTACAAAATCCACCGGAGTGTCAATTACAAACAACCGCAAATACAGAGATCAGAAAGCGAGTGAGTTTGACTGGCGAGAGATACCAGCGAAGATCCAAAGATCTAGAGATCATCCAGATTTCCAGTTAAGATCAGAACATAAATCATGCCTGCGACACTGATGTGGCTGCCACTGATGCTGCTGCTATCATCCGCTGCCGTTGCAACTGTCGGCGGCACGCGACTGCCTCTGGAAGTATTCGAGATCACGCCGACTTCTTCGGCGGCGGAGGACAAGCACAAGGCGCTGGAGTACACGGTCTACGATGCCAAGGATCTAGCTGCTGCCGGATCCTTAAGCGGGGTAACATCCTCCCCTTCCAGCAGCACAGTAAAACCTCCAGGTGCCGCTGCTCCTGCTGAAACCACTCTAACGGTGGTTAACATGCCAACGGCAGAGCAGGAATCGCGGCGACATGCGCGGCAAATGTTGCAGAAACAGCAGCAACATCGCAGCGGCAATAGCAACAGGCATGGAGGACACGGTGGCGACAAGGATCTGCGCATTCTCTACCAAGTGGGGGTGAGTTACCAAGCATATTTCTCTGTCCAAATTCAATTGATTAGCCTCCTGGCTAATTACCAGTGGTGCTCGTGCAACATGTTTGCATTGATCTATGCAAAAGCCAGCACAACCTAGCAACAACAACTGGCAATGGCAGGTTGCATAATGCAGGCAACGTAGTCGTCGTCGTCGTCGTCAGCAGACACCTGTTCAACTGGTTGCCATTTGTAAAATGCCCACGCCAGCAATATCAACAACAACCACAGCACCAATATCTACACAGAAAATAATAGCGAGATTATAAAGATCAATATTTTATATCAATTTGAATGCTATGAATTCTATTACTCGTTAGAATTTCATAAGCTTCTTTGGAAATATGCAGGAAACAATTGCTGATCTTCATTTATTGATATATATTTGAGAGGTTGTTGAAGATTTAAGCCCCTGAGTTCGAATAGGATTTAAGAATAAAGTCTTTCCAGACTTGTATATAAATTATTTATATATCAAAACAATTAACTTATATGTTAATATGAAATAATATATTAATAATTTCTTTCTTCTAATTTGATATCAATTATTTTAAATGTTCAAAGAGAAATATTTTAATGCAGTTTCACGGCAATGACGATAACATTATTATATTATGTTTCATACATATTTTAATTTGAAATTTCACTTGGAAATCGATATAATTTCTCTCCCTGTAGCAGCAGGTTTTGCAATGCAACTTTGCTTTTTTTTTTTTTTTTTTATTTATTTTTTTGGGCTGGGTCTCAGCTTTTCTCAAGTAACTCCGCCTCGGGTCTCTGGCTATATTTAGCAGCCGCCCTATAGCCATTACACTTGACACCCACAAAACCACTATCCATATATCAGCTCACGCATATGGCACATTTAATTGCAACAGCAAAGCACACACCACTAACAACACACACCACACACACACTCGCTCTAAATGAAAAATGAAAGTTGTTTGCAGCCGAGAGCTGCTGCCGTCGCATTTGATCAATTAAAGTCGCAATTGCTATATAGCCGAACGATATATGAGAGCGAGATACCAAAACCAATTAGCCGGCCGGGTCAAGAGTTCAATGCTGCTGACTAAGCCGGTCAACCGAAAAGAACCGAGAACTGCCAACAGATCCAACACGATATGTATTTCGTGGCGTTATCTTTCTTACGAAATCCATTACAATGCGAATTCTGATCATAGGTCAAGTCGAGTCGGGTTTTCCCCATTCATTGTTCCACTCCCCATCCCAATCCCGATCTCTCTGGCCATAAATCAAGAGACCTAGAGGCATGCCATATATCATGTATCGGAAATCTATTATGTCAAATGTCATATGGGTAAAACACGCCCTGTAATTCGAATTCTGGGTTGGTGTATATACCATATATGTATATATTGCATTGCTGCGAGGCCGAGGCGTGAAATATCAACAGTAATCAAAAGGAAAATATTGACAATAATAAACAGAATAAGGAATGGGGCTTGGCACTACACAGGTTCGTCGTAGGAATACCCTTAAAAAGATTCTCACAGAACTTTAAGAAGAAATCTTTTTAGGATATATCCTACAATATTCCTTTAAATATCGATCTGTGGCTTGATATTCCCCATCCTTAAGCCCCTGTTAATATACTCTTATGTGCTCTGTTTCGGCTTGGCTCATAAATTTCAAAATCCGAATGTCTGCAATAAATTCTAAACGCATATAAAAAAAAGCATAACAAAGCAACATCACAACACAACACCTAAAATAGACAAAAACATACAAAAACAAATAGAAAAGGAGAGAGAACACTAAAATTGAGCAGAGGATTCCTGTTGTTTGGAAACTTGCAATAAAAACGCCTTATTGGAGAATAGAACACAACGGAATAGATCCACAAAAGGCAGCAGCGGCAGACGAGGAAGGAGGCTGCTGGGAGAGAAAAGTTGATAGAAGAAAACAAAAAGTTCCCATGCTTAAAAGCGCTAAACATTCAGTTCCGGTATTTAAAAACGTTTTCAACAACAGCCAGAGAGCGGGCCAGGGAGCGTGGGGCAGCGAGAAGGGGAAGACCTGAATGAAAGAAAATTCATGAATGAAATACGACCACGACGACTACGACCAAGGCGATGACGATGATGATGATCATAATGATGGTGATGGTATGGCATGGCATGGTACGATATGGCTTGGTATAATGGGTGAACTTCAAGGGGGAGTGGGCAAACCAAAGGGGTCTGCAGATGGTGAATGTATGAGTAAATACAGGCAGGAAAAAGAAGTTATCTCTTGAAAAATGGTGTAAGATTTGGTTCGAATTTTTGCATTGTTTTATTTTTTAAAATTTTAATAGCGCAAAAATATATATATGGCCTTTATCGAGAAGATCTATGCAAGTAAAATATAAAATTATTTAATTAGAGATTTTCATAGAATACTTTTTCTGGGCAATTTAAAGTTTTCAAATAACTAAACCAAAAAAGGGTACTTTACATATTTATCAAACGTTATTTAATCATAGTTCCTATATATGACAAAAATAACAATTAAGGTACATTAATAAAGACATTTTGAGTCTTTAAATTCAATTTGAATTACTTATAATTACTATTTTATTATTATTTATAAAAAATGTCACTAATTAAACCCATGTTCCCTAGTTAAGTGAACATTTTTGTCTCCCAGTGTACATGTGTGTTTAAGTGAATGAAAAACGTAAACGCTGGATGAGCAACGCAGCAACTGCTACGTCAGCGACTTCAACTTCTCGCTTGGCTGGGCAAGTCAATCTGTGAATGAATGAATGAATGAATGCCAAAGCGACAGACCGTCCAAATGTATGAATGGATAAAGCCAACAACAGCAATACCAACAACAAAGATCGGGCAATTTGTTGGCCATATACAAACAGATCAGCCACGCATATTTGGCCTAAACAAGTCGACGGTTCGTCGATGCGATGTGTGTGCGCGTGGCATGGCCAAAAGCTATGGTAAGGGGAATATCAAAAGAGGCTGCCACAAATTCCAATTGGCTGGGGAAATGTATAAACAAATCAAGCATGGATTCCAGCATAAACAACTCTTCCGTTTCCGAGAGTTTTTTTGACCAAGTTTGGTTCTGTTTGGTGGGCGTTTTTGAATGCGGCCAGGTGTGAAAACGTGAAAATGCTTTTTGTGGGCCACAATGCCACGAAAGAAGCGTTTGCCTGCTGCCAAATAGCGCAATAAATATTTATGAAATAACATGCCTACATAAATCTTTAAGTCTTTCGATGGCCACACCTCTCTCTCTCTCAATGCTGGTAATTTATGGAATTTTTATGCTAATTAATACATCCGATATGTTTGCCATGATTTGACAATATTTAATTTGACCATCTTGGAACTTGTTTTGTGGCTCGCTGATCTGCTTTTTTTTTCTCCTTTAAATTTATGCTCATCAGTTTTGATTTGATTTCTTTCACAGAAACCATCAATGGAGATATGGGTATCCGTTTTCTGGTGAATGAACTACCCAATTCGGTTGCCTCAACTTTGTGATTCTTGTGAATGAATTTCTACGATGAGAACTATCGTTAATTTAGTAGGGAACTTCCATGGAACCCTTTAATTGACCAATCAATGAGCTTACCCAGAATTGGTTCACTTCTAAGGAATTGATTGAATCAAATCTCTGTATGAATCAATTAGTCTTGTGCTGGAAAAATATCTTGTCTTCTAGGGATTATGTAAAATATACATATTTATTTGTTATTCCCAGACAAGTTTATACCTTCTAATCCCTTAATGAATCGAGTGGCTTTCCTTGATTTCGCATATCATGTTTTCATAATTTCAATCTATGCTTTTTCTCTCAATGATGGAATTTTTTATGCTAAATATAGAAATTATTCAATGCGATCCGAGAAGGCACAAAAAAATAATAATAATCATAAAAAAAGACAAGCAAATATTGAAAGAGAGTAGACAATATTTGTATGTATATATCGGTTAAGTGTGTCTGGATGCCGCAGACACAGATAGGCACTACAAATATATATATATACATATATATATATAAATATTTGCATAAAAAACAACCAATGGACGGCAGCAGCAGCATACCGCAATTATTCACCTAAAAAATGTGTTCAAGTCTACAATCTGAGAGGCTCCATTGAGAAAAATGCCTCAAAGCGGCGGCAGTGGCCACAGCCACAGCCACAACCTGAGCCAACGGATGCTTGGATACCAAAAAACTAGTTTTCCCACTTTTTTTCTCTCGGCTTCATCTGCTACAATGTATATACTTTGTTGTTGGCGCGCGCGCCAAGTTAACTTTTATAGATAATATGTATATATATTTATATGTTCTTTATATATATATATATATATTATTTTTCTTAAATGATTTAAGATCAAAAAGAGATACAAGGGAGATAAATTATGATATAGACGGGGTTTTAACGGATTTTGTCAATTTAATAACCATTTGCAAATTATCTTCTTTAACACCAAATAGTGTTAAATAATTTTAATCAGTTAAAGATAAGTATTCATTTTTTCCAAGAATAACTACATTTGAGGAGTTTCTTATGTAATAATACTACGTAAAGTCTTAATAGACCAATATGTCCTAAAGTAATTCATACCACAAACTCCTTAACATATTTTAAAATATTTACTTTGTGATTTAAATATGTTTAAAAGAGTTCAAAGCCAATGGAAAACATTTTATTTTAAAAACTTCTATAAATTTAGAAGAAAAAAAACTGCAGAATTAAGAGAACTAGAACAACCTATTTTACATTTTAGAGAAAACTAATTAACTTTTGAAGTACAATAAATCAATTTTAGATAAAAGAAAATCATTAAAAAAAAATAAACCACTTCAAATTCATTAAATTCAAATGCATATACTTATACAATTTTCTACTTCAAAATAAAATTTTCCTCTAATTCATGTTTATACCCAAAATAAAAAAATAAACCAATTTGCATCATAATTATATATTTCCCATCCATAAGGTCAAGCAAATCTGTAGATCTCGATCGCGATCGCTGCCAGACCTCCTCCATTCCGATCTCCATCGATAGATACACTTGACGTTGTTGATTTCTAAGATCTCTCAAGTCTCCGCCGGCTGCTCCCATTGTTCAGCTGGAATGGTCTTGGCTTTGTGCCACTTTTGGACATTTCTCTGTCGGCCAGCCGTACTGTGCTGGCCAGGCGGAAATGTGGCTTGGAACACTTCCGCTTTTGCTTTGGGTGAAAGAGGCCTTGTTACAGTTATTGATGGACACGTTCCAATTTCCGTAGAAAGCACAGGGGGATAGAGGGGGACACAGAGCATTTTCCGATCGTGTAAGTGTGCTAATTACGTGCCCAAAGGCGCAATTTGTTTACAATAATAGCAAAGCGCACACAAGGGAAAAAAAAAGTAGCGATGGCGTAGCACAAAAAATAAATTAACTATAAATAAGCCAAAGCCAACAAAACGAGTGATGATGTTTTTGTTGTTTTTCTTTTTTTTTTTTTTGTAGTTGTGGCCGCTTGGTCGCTCGTCTTTCATTCATAAAAACGCACGCAGACGGCGGCGGAGTAAACAACAAATATGATGGCAAACGGGGCGTGGCACCAGGGGGGCGACTTGCTCGTAATTATCAGACAAAAACAAGCACGAAAACCGTTCGCCAGCGATTTGGTGGCGTTTTGCGCGCGATTTTTACCCCTTTTTCGCAAAGAAAAATAAATAAAAAAAATAATAATACAGAAAAAAAAAACGAGAAGTGAACAGGCAAAGCCTGTTTGCAGCCGGGCAACTTTTCATTTTGCTAGCTGCTGGCCGGGGCCCATTCATTCATTCATAAAAACGCCCGGCAACAAGCAATCGGCATTGTAGCCAAGATTTATTTATTTGGCGGCAAGCGCGTAAAAGGAGGCAACAGCACGGCAGCAACATTGCAAGCAAGCCAAAAGCACTAGTGGCAAGTAGCACTACTGGCAAGCAGCACTAGTGGCAGGGACCAACTGTTGCAAGTTGCAAGTTGCTGGCCATGGGCAACATGTTTATAGTTCCCCCCTTTAAAGTCGGCAACATTTTGCGGTTGTGTTATTTTCCTTTTGGCCAAAGCAACAATTACAATGGCCACAGACGAGGCACAACTACAAAAAAAGCCACAACCAACTATGCCACGTTGTTGCTGAATGAATGAATGAATGAATTACTTTTTTCCGTTCCGTTGTGGCAGCAACAGCAACATCACTAGCAGCTGAGAGTGATTGTGGTCGGGTATGTGTGGCTGACGATGGGGTTGGAGTTTGAGGATGAGGATGTGGATGTGGATGTGGTTAGTGGATGTCCGTGTGCGTAGACGTTCATTAATTGTGACGATCAACAAGCTACGCAAAAATCAACAGTCAACAGCAGCAACAGCAGCAGCGGCAGCAGCAACTTCCCCCTTTTGCTCGTCGCTAAGCGATGTTGCTGTTGCTGCTTCAGCTGCAATTGGTTGCCCCCCCCCCCGAGAAACCAGTTTCCCAGCAAAATACCCTGCACAATCCTTGACAACTGCCTTGAGTGTTAGGGAATATACAAGAGCTTTAGATATAGATGTATTATAAGCCAGTCGTTGTAATAACAACTTTTTTGGAAAATTGTAAGAATATTTTTTTCCAATTGGAGAATTATTTGAGATATTAATTTTTTACTTAAAGTAAAGGATTACCCTTCCCTTTTTATAAAAACCCAATTAAGAAAGCACAATTTTTTGAAAAACTTTTGAATAATCAAGTTCATATTCAAGAGAATCTTCTTTGTCTAAAATGAAAACCATGAACACAATTATTTTATATAGATGCTTGCGTTCTAGAAAAGCTTGCTTGGATTACACACAATAATATATAAAATAATATCTTATATTATATACATAATAAGATTTAGAAATATACCCAACCTTTCATTGTCAGAGTATTTAAACTTCCTCAACTCCTCTTCATTTGCTGACATTCTTATAATATTTCTGCTGTTGTCTGTTGGCTTTTGCCCGCTTCCTTTTGGAATTTCTGCTGTTTTATGAATGAAAATGTTTTTTCTCTGCTTGTTTGCGGTTGGAGCATGCTTCCGTTAAGGCAATCCAGAAGAAGAGGAAAAAAATTTACAAAAAAAAAAGCGAGCAAAAGTGGCACGGTCAGTCTGCGTGCTGCCCCTCGGCAATGCCCCTACTCTGGTCTCGCCTATGCAAAGTATTATTATATTTATTTTTCTTCTTCACGTTTTTTTTTTTTTTGAGGAGCCCAGAAGCACACAAATCTTGTCTACTTCCGGCTCTCTAAGAGCTCAGCTTGAGTTGAATTTTCACTGGAATTCTGTGGGACGCGGAATCGGAATCGGAAGATGGCGAGAGGAGAGGCAGCAGCAGCTAGTGACCTAACAACTTCCGTGTTACTTCCGCTTCTTCAGCTCTTCCACCACATCTCTCACATCCGTTTCTAACAATTTTAATTGAATTTTCGTGTAAACACACTGAGTTTTGAAGCCATCCCATCCATATTATCTTGACCGGGACTAAAACAGAGGCTGAGCCGGCATACTTCCGCTTGCTCTGGCCACATGAAGACGCCAGATTGCATAATTCTCTAGTCAAAAAAAAAAAAAAAACAACAAAAAATCCAGAAACCCAGAAGAAGATCCCATGTTAGAGAGAAAAAAAAAAACAATGTGAAAAGGAAATGTATAGAAAAATCATTAACGCACAGACAAAAGATAACAACGGGCCGAGGGATAGGATAGGATAGGATATATATATGGTGCCGAGCAGGGGCTACCTGATGGCCCAACACACTTGTGCCAGGCGGCAGGCTGCTGCCATCCGTCTCGTCTAACGGTCGTCGGGGCAGGGAAAATCGGAAAAATCTCCGGTCTACTCCGGACGTTGATCGGTCGTGTGTGCGTCAACGCCCTCATGGGAACCGGGGTTCGGGGTTCTTTACAGAACCAACTGTTGCTGCACCGGGGGAAAAACATACGGACGTCTTCGGTTTGTTGTGTGAGGAAATTTATGTCATTGATTGTCCTTTGGTTAGGCAGTTATTGATAGCACCAGATGAGCGGGGCAGGTGTAGCCACCGACTGAAAAATGTCAATTGTTTCCTAGGCTTTTTGCCAAAAATCTAGAAGTCATTGTTGGGTTTTAAGGATTCCCATTTGAAAAACTGGATAAATCAGAGCAAATCTTTGAAATTTAACAATAGGAAACTTGCTGAACATTAATATAGTTTATTTTGTTTAAATCTTAGCTTCAGATTACGATTTATTTAGATATTTATTATGGCTCCCATTAAAGCTCAAATATAAGCTTGAAATTCCCTTAGAATCTCCACTGTCTGCAATTCAAGACACCTCACTTCCGTTGCGTGGAGTGGCATTCCTGGGATTCAGGCAGCCACATGAGGCATGACAGCTATGGGAGGGCACTACACAGTACGGGAATATCTACCAGTGAGGTTTCTACAAGAATGCCATCGAGAGGGAGTTCCCCTGCTTGACACCCTCTCTTCTCCTATATATTTCTGGGGGGTTGCGTTGTGCGGGGTTAATTTGATTCAATTAAAGAGATGTTATGGGAGAAGCGGCTTTCCATTAAAATCAAAAGTCACAAAAGTTCGTCAACGCTTGCCGCCTCACGTTGCAGTGTCCAGATGGGTGTAATAAGGGGGGTTAAAGGGGGAAGACGACATAGGGGGATTTTTCTGGGGTTTCCAACTCCAACGTTTATTGTCTTTGGCGCGTTCTCAACTTCCGTTGGCACTGCACTTTGACACATGAGGCTAATTGTTTGACTCTTTTGGGGAGAGGGACACGGACACGGGCACACGCGTGCTGTTGATGGAGATCGGAGCAAATTATAAAGTGTGGCAGCAAGCAGCGGCAGCAGCAACTTTGCCCGGTCCCCGCCCCTTTTCTTTGGGGAGCTGTTAAACCGGAAATCCGGTCGACTCCCCTTTCCTCTCCCCTCCACTTCACTGTTTGTTTTTTCAGTGTTTTTGTGTCGTTTTTTTTTTCTTTTCTTGTTGTTTTCTTGTCGTGTGTTGGCCCGGCAAAACTTTTACTACTCTTCCAGCTTCTTCTTTGCCGCGAAAGAAACTTTCGTGTTGTTTATAAAGTTGATTCTACGAAGTGAACAGGGAGAAAAAAGGTTCTAAGCTAATAATATATCATTTCTAGATTTAACATTTTAAATATTTTAAAGATTTTACCAATATTTAACAAGACTTACCATCAATTTGCCTTGAGGGTTCTTTTAAAACATTTTGGGAGCTTAATATCAGAGTTTTAGGGATATTTAAAATCTTGTTGTATATATTTTAAATATTTTTGATTAGTTTTCTTATATTTAAATAAACTTCCTAATTTAAATATACCCAAATTCACTCAAATTTTCTCTGAGTGCTCCCATTGTGAGCGGAACCGAGATGAGCTGATGCCATTGGAATGTCGTTGAAGCATGTCTTCTTTTTTAATATTTGCTGCCCCTTCTGCCCTATGATTTGCTTATCAATATGTAAAATTTTATATACGAATAACGGTAATGCCTTTGAAGTGCCATTTCCCTACACAACACACACACACACACACACAAAACCGAAACTAAAAAACTTCAAGCGAGACTCCAAGAGAGAGGGAAAAAACATACACAAAACTGGCAGCAAACTGAAGAAGGGGAAGAAATCTCAATAAACATGCTCGAATTTCAAAGAATTTCTCACGCTGCTTACTCAATGTGCCCCCTTATCCACTTTGTGCATATCCTGCCATATCCTGGGGTGGACTGACAATGGTTCCAGGCTCGGGCTGTCCCCCGAAATCGAAAAGAATCTCAGCAATGCTCGAGGCTCCCTCCTCCGCCTTCATGAAATGTGAATAATCAAAGTGAAAACAAATCTTCTGAACGAGGAAGGGTTAAGGACATTGGCGGGCATATCCTCGAGCAGGTGCAACTGCCAACGAAACTAGGTCAAAAATGTGAGTGAGAAGCGGGGGGAATTCCGAAAAAGGAAGTTCCGGAAGGAAGTCGCGGCCTTATGAAATACAAAACGAAATCAGGAAGTAAATAAAACTAATAAAGGAACTAAATAAGGAAGGCAGGCAGACAACATCCGGAAGCGAGAGAGAATGAGGTGGGGAATTGTCATAGAGAAGGCTGTGTGTTCAATTGAGCAAAAAGGCAAAAGGTCAGAGGACAACCTGTTCCGGATTCACTTCCGGCCTCCGGTTTCTCCTGTCTCTCTCTCACACCTAACAGCTAATCCCTTTTCGCCATGTGTGTGTGTGTGTGTGCACACTTATTTACTTCCGTCAGTCGCACTAAATCACTTCCGGACTTCCGGTATGCAGCCTTCCTCCGTCTCCCTTCGATTGAACCAAAAAGGATCCCCCCTGGAATGACCCTAAGCAGCTCAGGTAGCAGCAGGTGCAAGCCACAAGAGGAACACAAAATACCCGAAAATAATTTGAATAAAAATCAAGAAAAAAAAAATAAAGGCGGGCAGAATGGAGAGAGAAATGAAATTGAAACCAAACAAAAGGCAAAAAAAAATAAGAAGAAAACCCTCGAGAAAAAGGGATCAAAAACCGAAGAAGAACAAGGTGCGCGACAGTTCCACTTAAAAAATTGATTGCTTTCGATAATTTCATTGGAAACCTGTTGTTGTTGTCGCCATCGAGAGTTACTAACAATAAAATCGAATGATAGAAGGAACATCATCAGCCGCCCCTGGAGTGGCATCCTCGCAAAGCACATATACAGACAGTTGCTAGTTGTTGGTTTTTATGTTACGGCCAGGACACAATACATAAGTTTTTATTGGGTCCCCGAACCCAGGACTCGAAGCCAAACCAAACACAGAGGCGAACTTTTGGGACTCTGCTTAGAGAATTCAATTAATGGACAGTATTTGTTGGAGAACAAACAAACCAGAGATATTATCCTCCTTCTCGAGTTGCTCTTTGGGCAGTAGTTATGTTAATCAAGTTGGCAAGATTGTGTTGACACAAGCGGCTATTATTGAAGGGTTCCCAGACATTCAAAGCGTTGAAAGTTTGCCTTTATGGTTTGTTTATCGTATGGAGATTCTAGCGAATAATCACTGGGATTTGGGGGAATTATGCAAATTTATTTTTATGAGCCGAAATGAAGTGCTAAATTTGTTCTACAGTTAAGACAGAAGGCTTTAAGATTTTTCTTAACTTATTCTTAGATTCTTTTAGTTCTGTAAAATATAAAAAAAAATTAAATGTAACTAACCTAACCTTATCTTATTCCCTTTCCAGGACTCTGAAGATGATTTACCCATCTGTGCACCGAATGCCGTTTGCTCCAAGATCGATTTATATGAAACACCTTGGATTGAGCGACAATGCCGCTGTCCCGAATCGAATCGGATGCCCAACAATGTGATCATCCATCATCATAGTCACAATCTGGGTGGATCCGTGGATTCTTCGAAGTATAGAAACTACTACGAGAGGGAGAAATTGCTGCAGCACAAGCGTATGCTGCTAGGCGAGTTCCAGGACAAAAAGTTCGAGAGTTTGCACCTGAAAAAACTAATGCAGAAGCTGGGAGCCGTCTATGAGGACGAATTGGATCAGTCACCGGATTACAATGACGCTTTGCCCTACACGGAGTTACAGGATAATGAGTTTCCTCGTGGCTCAGCCCATATGAGGCACTCGGGCCATCGGGGTTCAAAGGAGTCGCCGGCCAGTTTTATTGGCGGCTGTCCGAGCAGTTTGGGCTTCGAAGATGGCCATACAATAGCGGATAAGACCAGGCACTATAAGCTATGCCAGCCGGTGCACAAATTGCCAGTTTGCAAGTGAGTTTATTGAAATATACTTAAGAAATAAATTAGTTAGCGATTTTTATAGAAAATTTAACACATTTTCATAAAGATTTACATATTTGAAATCACAGAAATTAATGCCATTTGTATTTGTGCTATTAAAAATTGTTGAAATCATTATATAAATTATATATTTATCTAATTTTCCAGACACTTCCGTGACTACACCTGGACCTTGACAACGGCAGCCGAGTTGAATGTCACAGAGCAGATAGTGCACTGTCGTTGTCCCAGGAACTCGGTGACATATCTTACCAAGAGAGAGCCCGTAGGCGAGGGCAGTCCCGGCTATAGATACCTCTTTGCCTGCTCTCCTGTCACGGTAAGTCCTAGAGTTCTCCATTTAAAAATTGTAAATAAAATATTTCTCAAAATTGTATTTACAGCGCCTTCGCTGTCAGCGAAAGCAGCCCTGTAAGTTGTTCACAGTGCGAAAGCGCCAGGAGTTCCTGGACGAGGTGAACATTAATGCCCTGTGCCAGTGCCCTAAAGGACATCGCTGTCCTAGCCATCACACGCAGTCCGGCGTGATAGCCGGCGAGAGTTTTCTGGAGGACAATATACAGACCTATTCCGGTTACTGCATGGCCAACGATTGAGCGGATCAATTCGGATCATCATTCCACACACAAAAACCCATTGTAAAGGAGGACAGATTTGAGCGGGGAGAGCAGCTACTATATAGATATATCGACTGAGCCAATTGAGTCTCGCCAAGTTACCAACTAATTAAAATGAGAAGAGAAAGAAAAGGGATAATCGAACAAATACAAATGCCTAGAACTTAAAATGCACAGATCCACAGAAGAAAGATTTCTTTTGCTACCAAATTTTGGTCATAAAACGTATGATATAAATATTTAATTAGTTTTAAGAACCGATATATGTGTGCGAAGTTTGTTATACAAAATAATTTGTAATGAATATTTATGAAAACGCAAGAGCAGAGCCAGAGCCCGGCAGCGAGGTTCGCATATGTAATATAGCAACAAACTATACTCGTAATCTAACCCGCATAAATTGTATATATTTCTATATATGTGTATGTGTATGTATAACTAAAACATTTTCGGTTATAATTTAAACGGAAACGGAAATGACACGCAGCATATTTCAAAGAGCAGGACGACGACGAAAGATGATGATGATGTGCCAAACGCAAGAGGTGCAGTTAGTTATCGTAAGGATATAAGGATATATACGTCATTGAATAATTTATAGGGCAGTTCGAAACTGTGGCAACTCTGGCAGCTGTTTTAGTGCAATTTTTGTATGCAATTTCCATGAAATTTAGGTGGCGTTTCTGTGGAAATTGTAAATTAATCTAGAAATTGCGCAAAGGCTTTCCCCAAAAAAAAAAAAAAAACACTACACCAACAAGAATCCTTTAATTTTGCAAATTAATAACCACTCATGACTCTTCCTTCTTTAAGCCCCCCTAACCTAACCATATGTACATCGATTTAAGCTTCCGAAAATGGGGCAATGAAACGAACGATGTTTAAGTTTAAACACTTGTAAAAAGGCAACAAATAAATTTTAATTTATGAAGAAAACAGTATGATTTCATATTTTTATTTAATTTATTTTAATTTCTTAACCAAGATGCTGGTGTATTAGAATTTATTTAGAAAGTATAAGGAAGCTACAAGGAAGATTTATATTTTATTTGTTTTAGCTGCCCTTTTAGGCAGGCAATAAAAAGTAGGCAGCACACACACAGTTACTTCTTCGTTCTCATTTGAACACTTTTTACCGCATACTTTGAGGCTTTTATTAGATGTGAACATTAGTTGCCTACTTTTCGTCTGTAAAATAGAAAAAATCCCACATGTACTTTTGTGAGATGTAAATTAAAAGAATTTTACACGATTTAAAAAATATGCATAAATTAAATATAATTACCATAAAAAAAGCATGCTAAAATAAAGCAATCAAACCACAAACCGGATGCACCCATTTTCAGGCCATAAGTAAACTAATTGCTAGCCTCAATAATAACTCCATTGTAAAATGTCTAGCCCGTTTATTTAAGCAACGGCAAATCCTTAGCGAAAACTCCTCAACCAACACGTCAGTCAGAGCAACGAAATGCAGCCAATTATAAAGCCATAAAATTACACTCCATGCTAATAGCAGACAATTATAGAACTCGGAAATTTGCTGCCTTGATTCCTGACCAAATGGCCAGATGCCTTCATCAAAATTATTCAACCGCAGCCGGGGCTAAGTCAAACCGAAGACGTCTAAACTCTCCTCCAAGCAAAAACAATTAAAAACTAAAGCAAAAGTAACCGTAGAAGCCGTTGAGTCAAAGCTTAAGCAGCTGAAAATGCAAATCATTGGACCAATGTTGATTAGAAAGCAGCTGCCGACGACCCGCCGGTTGTATAATTAAATAAATACCTCAAGAAGCTGGGGCCACAAATTCAATTACAGAATATCCATAAAAAAAGAAAGCCTAAGCAGAACAACAAAAAATTATCAAGAATTATACGTATAAAAAGCATTAAAATTTCTACCGAAAGCAAAAAAGGTGTAAAGTTATACAGTGAGAAAAGCCAAAAAGTGGAACATAAAAAGATGAGTACTTTTTTACGGCATTAGCCGGAAAAAGACGGTGCAAGAATAAATGTTGGAAGAAATACTTAAGGCTCCAAGCAGGGCTTAGCTAAGCTTAGAATGCATAAAGCGGATTTATATTAGGCATAAGAGATCCTCAAAATCGTTTAGTGTGCCAACTAATTAGCCAAAGATCTTGGTAAAATACTGCTTGCAGCCGAAAGCCGCAGCTTCAGCTTGTGGCATCCACATGAAAACAGACAGAATGGGCACAGCCAGAAGACAGTTTATAGCATTAGCCCCTTAACAAGACCCAGCGCAGAATGAACACGGCCACATTCACAAAAGACAATTTAGAAAAAAAAAAAAAAAAACATTAATTAGAGTTTAAGGAGCTCTGTACATTTTTCATTAGTCGGGCTATGAAATTCACTCACTTTTGGCCCACAACACAGAACAGAAACCGACACCGCCGACACTGAAATTGCCAACAGTTAGCCCCGAGTCGAGAAAATAATTCATTGTCGCCCATTCCATACCTCCGCGTTGTTGTTGTCCTCAATCTCGATTTCTCGAGGTAGACAATTTTCACATCAACATGGGATTCTTGTCCCCAGAAGCTGCTCTTTTTTTAAAGATTTTTTTTGGTCCAGTAAAAGAAGGAACTGACAATTGGATAAAGGAAAGTTTGTGGGGTTTATATTTGGGAGTAATAATATTGAGAGTAAAGCAGTTAAAACATATATTAATATTTTTAAATTAAAACTCATTAATCTAATTTTTTTAAGTTTCACAGGATTTTTTTTTACCCGTATTTAATGACTGAACAAAAATTCTCTAGATTTTTAAGACTTCCTTAAAAAGCAAATAAAACACATATAACATAACTTTATGGCCTCCAATAAGACTATGAACAGCTTTCCTTGAATCCATCAAAGATCATGTTAAAATCCCAGTAAATCTACATGCAATTCTAGTATTTCTAGCATATATTCCCAAGACATTCCAAGATTGATTATTATTTTGGCGAAAGTCAATTTTCATCGCCCATCGGAACGCAGCGGGGCAATATGACTTGACTTTGGCTACTGTTGCACACAGATACCGTCAATAACTAATTATTTCCACTCGTCTTTCAGCAGCCAAAGGCGGAGGGGAAAAAAGCAGCTGAGCTGCTAAGGTGTCTGCATTTTCAATATTTATGAGCCATCATCATCGTCGATGACTCCCCCCAGTCACAGTCTCAATCCCGGACCACTGACCAGATCCAAGCTGAGCTCAGGCCTTAGCATATATATTGATTGATTGGCTTTGATTATTAGCCGGACACCCGATGGCTGAAATTTGCATGCCAAAAGCAAAAGAGGGAGATATTGGTTGCAGGGCTTTGGGTTCCAGTTCGAGTTATTGGATGCCAGATTTATATGCATCATTAGAAAAATGCCAACGGATAGCTACTTCTTCTTCTTTTTTATCTTTCACTGTTTGTAACTTTCTTTCGCATCATTAATGTTAAAAACAACAAATTAGCCGCAAAACAAAAGCAAAGGCAAGAACTGTCCACAAAATATCCAAGACCCCGAAAAACAAAGTTGCATGTCTTGAAGCAAAGCCATATTTACGCACTGAGGGAAATGGGTAAGAAGAAAATATTACAAATATTTGTTAAGGGAAATTTTTTGGATTAAAAGATTTTAAAGAACGTTTCTCAAGCTAGGAATTTTAAGAAAATTTTTCTGGCCAGTCATTTAAAATTGTTTAAATATAAATATTTACCTACATAATACCTTATAAAATAGATTTAAATATTAAAAACAGGGGCTTCTAGGCTTGCTTATTATGGTATAATTAATGGTATATATATTTTAACTGCATGTTAATTCTTATAACTATTAAAAATATGTAGTATTTTCAAAATTAGCTCTAAAATAAATATTAAATCAAACATTCTTTATATTTCTTCGATCTTTATATCTTTTAAAAAATTCTTAATCTCTTTCTACCTTCTCCCAGTGCACGGGAAAATTAGTTTCGTGTCCAAAAAAATTTCTTCATTTGCGGGTCACTAATTAGACGCGATTTGTGAGCCCCGACCTGACATGCAATCTCCCCCAAGTGGAAAAGGGGCCGGCACTGGAGGCGGGGGCACCGAAGAGGGCCGCCTTTAAATGGCCAACATCTGCATAATTATGCGTTGTTGGTGGAAGGTGCTTATGCAGCTCAATGAATTTAATTGAGCAACATTAAGCGCTGAATGGCAGGGGTCTATCTCCCTTGTTTCTTATCAATTTGGCCTGGGAGAAATGGGGAAACAGAAGAAGCAGCCTCTCGCGGTTCACTCAAATATAATTATTCTTAATATATATCTTTTACCCTCAGCGGGTACTTTTTCCGGCTCTTTTCACCGTTTCTTTCCCTGGGCCAACACAGGAAGCTCTAAAGATTTCACCTGTTGGTGTCTTAGAAAGTGAAATTCGGGTTCAGTTTAAACATATATATATATTTTTTTGTGTTTTATTGCCTCAGAGTGAGACAATTTAAACGGAATAAGGCATTAATCAGTGCAATTAGTGCAATTGCTTATTGATATCACCCGATGGATGTGGATTTTTGGCAAGACAAATTTCCCAGATCTTAATGGCATTTTAATGGGAGCAGCGATCAGCCAGGCATATGAGGCACCTCTATTGCAGGGTGAAAGTTTATCGATTTATTTTTTGGAAGCTGCTGGCCAAGGAAAACTTGTGATATGCAAAAAAAAAAAGAGCTAAAAGCCAACCGATTGAGGCAAAACACTCTTTTTTAATGGCGAATCCAGACAATGCCATAAACTGCAACAATAAAGCAATAACAGTAACAATAACAATAATTGTAATAGCCAAAGTGCAGTGCCAAGTCATCGTGATGCAGCACAGTGGGGCAATTATGATGGGTTGTTTACATAAAACTCTAGCTTAAGGTTATGTAGAGTTAGAGGGTTCTTAGCGGCTCTGTTAGTTGGAAAATAAATTAGAAAATAATACTGCTATAAGAGCACTTTAATTAATATGGACAAGAGAGAATATTTATTACCAAAATCTGAGTGGATCTGTACTTATTTAATGAGTACTACTATAAATTTGCTTAAAAATATATTAAAGCTCTTCCTGATTTCCTTTCTCTTTTGACCTATCATTTAATAGAACTTAATTTCATATTTAGTTTTAAGCAGAGAAATCCTTAAATAATTCAGCAATCCTACCAACCACAGTGCCACGCAGAGGTGCGGCTGCAAAACGAAAGCCGAAAGATACAAAGATATGAGATGCAATATACAAAATCATGCATCACAATGGGCAGAGGCACTTGCATTGAAATTGAAAGTAACACACGACTGTGCACTGCAACTTGATGATTTTCTAATTACACAAAAGCCAACAGCCAACAGCCAAGAGCCAGAGATGACTCAAGTGGCCGATGCTCAACGACGACGACTACGATGAGCATTTTCCCGAAAGGTGTTAAGTATGCAAATGACGAGCAGCTCCAACAGTCATGTTGTAATATTTACAGCCAAGCACATGATCTCTGTGTGGGCGGGGCGACCATTCTGCCCGAAAAAGCGACTGGTAAAAGTCGGCAGAGATTTTCTGTTTTTCTTCTGCCTGTGACCCCACAGACCCACAGAGAGTCAGGCAGTAGGAGATTCGCATCTTTCAGATACTTTTACATGTACTTTCTCTACTTAGAGTTTGGCATCGCACATTTTTTTCTACCATTTTTTTTGTTGCCTGCCTTTTAGGCCGCGCCTAATCGAAATTTGTGCGAAGACTGGGAGGCTGGCAATCTGGAGACTGGCGGCTGGAGGTGGATCCGGAGGAGACCCCAAGATCAGCGAAGATCGGAGGCAGCGACAACGCTTTGATGTTGTAATTAACTTTCATTAGACTAACCAAACACGTTGCCAACTCCAAAGAAGCCCCAGCACAAAAACGAAATTATCGCAAAAAGGTTGCCAAAGAAATCTCTTCAAATTTGGAACTTCCGTAAGCGAATCTCGCATTTAAGTCTTTAGTTGGTTTTTTCTCGCCGCGGTTTTTTTTCATTTATTTGGTTTTGTTTTTTGGCACTTCCAGGTATAAAGGGGAACAAACTAAATTTCACTTTCGCTACACAATATCAACAGCGATTTAAGTGTGTGCTATATTTAAGTATTTACTTGGTCAACAAAACAAAAAGTGAGCACAACAAAGGCCAAATAAACCGAAGATGGAAATACCCTGGAATAGCGGGAGTGGCTTTATAATGGATATATATCAAAGGGAATAATGCTATTGAAATCACACTCAATGTCATATTGCAAATATTGTAAAGTTTGCTAAATCGAACTTATAAATATCGTTGAAAATTGCAATCAAAGAAGAAATACTTCTTCAATACTTCTAAATTTGACACCTTCTTCAAACTAATATATCAAAGAATATATAAAATAACTATACAAATAATTCTGATCCCAATTTAAATCCCAGGGTATCCTTAAGTCGACTTCCCATCTCAATTTCCGCCATACAACTCCTATTTACTTTTCAACTATTTCTTTTGGTCATGCGAATACGTTTCCAAGGCGCGTTGATTGTTTTTCAGCCCCAAATGCCCCACCACCACCCCCACCGCTACCCTTTCCCAAGGCAAACGAAAAGCGGTTAACAAAAAAAAATACATTGGCCAAAAAAGACAAACGATCCATGGGAAAGCCACAAAAACGGAGATTCAAGCATTCAAATGAGATGCGGAGAGACTTGAAGTATTTGCCTTGATTCCGCTCAATTGGCAATTTCGGAAAGAAAGTCCCCCTCATGCGCGTCCAAAACCAAATCCGCTGTCCAAGAATCCCGCAGAGCTGCAGCAAAGCCCCTCTTGGCCAACTACTTGACTACCCAAAGAGACCGTGTCCGAGTGGCCCGCTGAGTAATTAATGACACGAACCCCGAAAAATCTCTTCACCCACCAGGTCCTCTTCTCCTAATTAAATAAACAAAATGAGTGTTTGCGAAAATGCGAAAATACCTCTAGGAGATAATACCCATAAGCTGCTTTATAATTAAAATACAACTTTCCATTTTAGACAAAAAGGGTTTAAAAAATAATAAGAAAAAAATAACTATACAATATAAAAAGAAAATAAACATAGTAATCTTGCTTAAATATGGGTTTTTAGATGAATAACTTGTAAAGAAAATAATTAATTTACAAAAATGTAAAGCTTAGTACAAAATCGTATTCTTATTCCAAAATTCCAAAAAAGACACAGTTCTTTCTTAAAGCAAACTGCATTTTCACTTTCCTTTTCAACAGGCAAAAACCCAGTTTGACTCTGAAAAAAAATTGGTAAGAAAAAATTGGAAGGAAAAAATCACTTGAGGAAAAGCAAATTAATGAAAAAAAAACCCATTGACAGCGGCGGCAACTGAAGATGAAGAAAAAAAGAAAGAAAACCGAAGGCAGAAGGAAAAATATAATTTAGGTGCAAGAGAAAATTCAAGCGCATCATGTGAGGAAAGGTTGTTGTATTTTTTTCTTCTCCACGACTCTTTCTACTACTCCATCACCATTGCATCCCATGGCTGGATGACAGAAATGATGATGAATACGCGTTGGCAGCCGGGGCCAATCCTCAATCCCCACTGCCTGCCCCCTCTGGGGAGCTCCCTGCTTCTGCAAGTGGATATGGCAACAAAGCCGCAGACATCATCAGCAGTTTTAACGGCTGCCAAAGTTGCCAACGCTTCCAACTTGCGGGTGTTGCGGCGGCTCTTGTTGTTGTTTTTGCTGTCCCTGTGTTGTTGTTGAGGTCTGTCACACCATCGGGTGAGTGACAGACATGTGAGGAACGATCTACACTAGGGATAAAAATGTAACCTAGAACTTGGATTAAAAACAAAATATTTTAAGGGGAAAACAGAGGGGTTTCTAGATTAAGTCCAACTGACTGACATAATAAATTAAACAAAAATAACTTTTCCCTAATATAAAATAATTATTAAAATATTTAATGGACATTTCCCTTAGTGTAAATGTTCCTATTGGGTGGCATTGGTAGGTAGCTACCTTGCCATTGCACTTAATGAAGCCACTTCCAACACAGAGCGGGTAAAAAAAAACAATGCCAGCCGGCGAGAGAGCGCAAAAAATGTTTCAATAATTTAATGCAAATGCAGAATAACAATTGCACTTCTTTCCCCACCTTCGCTGGCTTCCCTCATAAATATAACAATTTTCAAAATACATTTTTAATGAACTCATAAAAATCATTAAGACTCCATGTCGTCAATCCTTTGTCTCGGCCTCTGTGTGGTCTGGAGTATGGCGCTGGAATGCCATGGGAGATGGCAGTTAAAGCAGATGGCGGATGTCAGATCTGTTTCCATTCGCTGACAGTTGCAACACCGTGGAATTACCCGAGATAAGATCAGAAAATTAACTAAAAAAATGTGATTTGAAATGGGTGCTTGAACTGGAGTTGAGGTGGCGGAAAATTCATGAGTAAATTGGCAGAGATAGAGGTTGGATTTAAGGTGAATTAAGTAGATGAAGTAAGAGTTTAAGATGAAGATACAATTATTAATTTAACTACCAAATGCGAATTACATTCAAATATACGTAATATTTAAAAGGTATTTAATAATATATTAAAGCAAAAACATGACAAAAAATTCAATCAAATTGGTTTTTTATTAATTAAAATATTTGGAAAATAAAGATGAATTGAATTAATAGATAGAGTCTAAGAACAATTAGTTTTAATTCAAAATTCTCAATAAGAATTCAAATACACATCGTTAAGGTGTTTCTCCTAATCATGTAACTTTCCTACCACCGGAAATCCCCCTCTAAATACCATATTAAATGTATTTTAGAATAAGCCCCAATACCCTATTAATCTTCACCGATAATTCCCTGATGAATGTGAGAAAACAATCTGGGATTATGGTAATTCTAAGACAAACCTTTCACCAGAAAAGAAATTCTTGCCAAGATACATAAAGACATCGATGATGTTAACATCATCCTTTTCTTGGTTTCAGCAGAGAAGTTTAGGGAAATTAAATCAAAACATTTGGACAGCTTCCTTTGGCACATTTACAAATTAAAATTGGCAACCGCAAGCTGGAAGGAGAAGGAAAAACCAAAACAGCCACAAGAGACGGACGCTTGGGGGAAAAGGAAAATTGAGGAAGAGCGACAAGATACAGCTTCAGTTGGCAATTGAAGCTGAGTTTGAACTACGCAAAACTGTCTTCAGAGGTTAGTGGTATAGAGGAGGAGGGAAACAGAGGCAGGGGCAGAGGCAGGAGTAATTAAGAGCGTGGGACGCCATCAACGAGCTATGGAAAACCACGGAAAATATGCGCCCAACTTGGAAAATAGAAAACCGACAGGGACAGAAACATAGGAGAGAAAAAAGTAAAATCATGAAATATGATAAACATGCGAAACATTTTTACAAGCCAATTTCGTTATTTTTTCTTCTTGTCTTCAGACCCAGACTCTTCTTCAAAGTTTGCTTTTATTTTTTCTCTTTCCTTAAAATGAGGTCAGGAAAAACACTTTCATTGGGCAGAAAGAAGCAGAGAGAGCTTCGGTTAGTTGATAGAAACTTCTTTATAAAGCCATTTCGGCCATTGTTCGTTCACAGAATGCAACGCACAAAACGAATGCTGAAATATGACATTGGAGATTGGGAATTGTATTAATTAATTTGCATATAAACCAGTCCAAGTCGAGGTCAGAAAAGCACTTGGAAAGCCTGGCTAAAGGTGCACAGGGAAATAATAAATTAATTTTGAGTTTCAGAATGAAAAACTTGAGTGAAACCGTTGAGTAATTTTGAAACCCTAGAAAAATATTAAAATTCTTATAAGAAAGGTTTGTAAAATACTTTCAACAATTATTTTTAATATGGTTTAAAATTAAAATGTAATTATTAATTAATACAAAATGAGCTGTGTTAGAAATTATAGTTTTTCACTTCAAAAATAAAATAATCTACAAATCAAAAAACTAAATGTAGCTTTTAGCTTTCTATCTATCTACAAGCCTTAAAATGTAATAATAAAATACCTACTCAACTAAGGCCATGAATTTGGCTTTTGAATTCCTAACCAATTTTTCCCTCAGTGTACAGATTCAGACTATCTTCCACTCATAAGTTCTCGCTGCCCCGGACAGTTACGAAAAAAAAAGAGAACCCAATGAAAGAAATGCAAATGCGTCGACGGCATACAAAAGACTTATGACCAGACAAAAGGCCGAGTTATGTCCAGTTTGTTATCCAGTTTCTGGCGATGCTTCACCTCCTCAGTAGGTCATAACGTTTGACACCTTTTCGATACCTATGTATATACATAATATAGTCACTGGTCAGTGCAACTGGTTAAGCTTTGAGCAGCTTTAAGAGCTCGAAAATCAACTTTTAACCTAGAGAATATTTACCCTCAAACTAAGATTCATAGTTAATAGGTTCGGTTTGCTTTATAATATTTGTAAAAAATATTATTCCCTTCAAAAGCTTACTTTTATTAGTACTTCTTTAGATGATCTTAAGCATTTTTAATATCCCCATAACATGGTTCTGCCCTTAAGAACTGTAATCTCATCTAAGCTCCGCGAAATGGGGGTCATGTTAGCCCCCCGGAAATTGCCACTAAAAAGAGTACTCAGAAAAGGATTTACGACCATAAAAATATTACACAAGCACTTATGGACACCGAAAATAACAGCCTTGGGCTCTACGGTTAGACAGTAAAAACCTAAAAAGAGAGCAAAGATCCGAGGCCGAGAACAACTTCATTACGGCCTGACAATGATTAGAGAGAGCAGCGACAATTTGCGCGAGTTTATTGCGGTTTACGAGCAGTATTTCGGTCCCACAGACTCCCGCGCGAAGGTGATAACTTTCAACGGTTTCACGTTTGTAATTGTAATTGACTTTGTAGCTGCCTGATGCTGCTGCAGATGCAGCTAGAGCCAAGACTGGGGCTCAGGCTAAAGATACAGCAAAAGCTACAGCTACCACTCGGCCCAGTCTGTGGGAAATTAATGAATTAAGCGGCGGCGTACAAGAAACAAAAAATGGAAATAAGTAATGCTCACATTACATTAGGCACTAAACACAGAAACAAAAATATTAGCTACTAAAAACTATGAAAATTTATGTTAAAAACTGCCATAAACTTCTCCTAAATAAGAGAAGGTAATATTTCAAGGAAGGTAATTATTAAAATTTTTTTATAAATAACTTCCAGGCATTTGACGTTTATTTGTTTCAGTTGCAATCAGGTTTAATTTAAGATTTATTTCTGCTTTATTTTTTTATTTTTTAACACCATTTTCTCAACTAGATTTCATTTCAGTGCACAAGAAGATGCGACGATGCCAAGTGGCAATGGCAGAGTATCGCGACTTTAACTCATTTCCACGACACTCAAATGAGCAAAAATTATTGCGGTTAAGTACGCGAGCGAAAAGATTTTCCAACTTCGGTGCAACTGGCTGGCTAAATCAGAAAGTAAGCTAAAGGAAAAGCCCCTCCTCCGCCGGCTTGTTAGAAGGAAAAGAAAACCAGCCAGAGACAGGGACTCAAAGCCAGATAGAGATAGAAAATTGCAATCCATCGTCGAGGGAATTTTCTCTGTTCCTTTGTCGCCGCGTTCGATGGCAGCGCGAATCGTGAATTAAATTTAAACGGCAGAAAAATACAAAATAAATAAATGGGACAAGTGAGCGAGCGACTAGCGAGATTGCAAAGAGTGTGGAAATTATAGGGCCTCCTAAGCGGGTATCTTCAAGTTTCCCGAGTTTGTCTTGTCATTGATACTTGGGATGTTGCCACAAGATCGGGGGAGAATATGATGGAAGAAAGTTTGCCCTGGAAACAGACTGAAAAGGTCTTTAAAGGGATTAAAAAGGAAGGATTATAAAGACAAATGCAATCAATTTCTGAAAATGTATTTAATTTTAATATTTGAATAAATATTTTGGATTATTGTGAAATTTTCTATTGAGATTAAATTATAACTCTCTTTCTAGTCTACAAATTCCAATATATTCTAGCCATTCTCTCAATCCTGAATAATAAACGAATTTCAAACTTTTCACTCAGTTTTCCAGCTACTAAGCATCTGTATCTGATTGAAAACAGATAGATAGATAGACAATTCAATAGATTGATATCTAGATGGATAAAGAAATAGTGAGACTGAGAGGCTGGCAACCAAATTGGCACATTAGACAAATTGTAGCCAGGCTGGAGGAGAGTCTCCAAAGGGGCCATGGCAAACATCTCAATAACAATATCACTAGAAATAGTAATAGTATCATCAGCAAAAGCAGCAGACGCCGCAAAAAGCGAGTCAAGGAAAACTGCAAATGCGAAATGGGAAATGCAGAAAGGAAAAATGCCAATGCCAAAGCCAAAAGCTGAGGTGGCGATGGAAGAAAGTTGAATGAAACTTGCCATCGATCGTCATAAATCAAGCCGCAGAAAAGCCGCAGAGATTCATCAGTCAATCAGTCGAGTGGATCGGCAGATGCGATCAGATGTCAGGCCCACACCTCGTGGCTTTCAACCTTATATCCATCCAGTCACCATTTAAGCCATCATTGACCCATTTTCGAGTCGGGTCTATGTCTCCCGTCACCCCATCGTCTCATCACTGGGGAATAAGCCCCACGGATCATGATGACTATGATGACGATGATAATAATGACGAGGATGATGCCTTCTCGACCATGTTCCGTAACGTGTTGCCATTTAATTGGCTTCGTGTGAAGTTCAAGAAAACTTTGCCAAATACCCCAGTATGGTGCCACATGTCATCCCTGCCTCAAACACTTCCCACTTTGCTCTGATCCAGTCTTTGACACTTTAGACTGGCTTGTCTAGCAGAAAAAAGGTTAGGAAAAAAGTGAGTGAACTACAAAAAGTGCAGGCAAGAAGTAGGGAATGTCTAACTTAAGGTGTCTGCTGCACAGATAGGATATATAAAAATATATATAGGAAATACTCTTAAAATTTATACATTTAGGATCTTCTGGAGAGATATTTGGGATATACTTTAAGGTAAGCTAGAAATATTTAAGGTTCTTTAAATATGTATTTCAAGGGGGTTTAAGAGGGAATTAAGTTATGTATAGTTTTTAAATTTCAAAAAGGCTTTTACGGGTTAAAACATTTAAAATAATTTATTGATCTCCGTCTTTAATAAAATAAATTATGAATTTCAACAATAATAACTAAATAAATTAGTAAATTGTTTTTAATTTTTCCCCGAGAATAATCTTATAAACTACTCGCTTCTTTGTTATTTATAATACATAATCTGCACTTAATCAGCTTTCCCATATCAATCCATATCAATCCATTCCAGTAAGGGTATTATATACGCTCCCTTTATAAACTTCCTTAGCGTCTCCGATGTCGTCTAAACAATTTTTCAAAGAATTTTTCGTCATGCGCTTTAATTAAATTTTGTCAGCCTTCTTTTTGTGTGGTGTCATGATGGCCCGAACAGACTTGCCGGTCTGGTCTTTACTACAAGCACTACTACTGCCACTGTTGGTCTGGGCCCGGTCTTGTGGGTCTGCCTGACATTGTTGACAATGACTTTACTTTGTGTTGTGTGTGGCTCCTACTGTGATGTCACTCACATGACCGAAAAAAAAATAAATAAAATCAAATAAGAAGAAAAACTGAACTCAAATGGGAGCTGCTGGAAACCGGCTAGGATCGCATGGCATGTCCAAGAGCCAAACCAAATACATAATTACAAATTCATTTGGCACAATTATGCGGCACAGTTGCAATTGCCAAGTGCAATTGTTGCACACACAAACACACACGACACAGATTTAATTGCATTTGGCGAACGGGCGCAACAAGTGGCAAAGGAAACCCTGGCTCAGGCAAAGACAGAAATAAAATAAAAGCCAAACACGCGAGTATTCCCCCAATCCCAGAATCCCACAAATTGCCACTAGAGGTGACATACTTAAAGTTTAGGTACGAATTTTACGTGAAAAACTGTACCGAAACGAGCTTAAAATAATTTAATTTAAATAATATAGTTCCTAGGAATTTAATTTAAGAAAAACACCACTGCCTTTCATATTATGAAACCATTTTTGCTGGAATGCTTTTTATGTTATTCTCGGGACATATTTTTTAAACTCTTTATGTAAGGAAAATATTTAAATATTTATTTATATTTTAAGGAATTTCCGAGTCTTTCTAAAAACGAAAATGTGATCAAAAATGACCACATTTTTTATGAATTTATTAGTAAAACTAATTTTAAGAAATATTATGTTTAATTACAGTATTTATCCAATAATTTTAACATACCTTACCCACTTTAGGTACCAAACAAAATTCCCATCTCTTGCAAAAATCCCAAGAAAAACGCATGAAAATTGCTACCTCAACCGACGGTAAATTAGAAAACTTAATACGAAAGGTGCAGACCGGAGTGGCGGGACGAAATTAAGGAAACTCGCAGCATTTGCCACGATTTTAATTTGTTTTCAGCTGCCGTAATTCATTCGAAGGGGACGATGCAACGCGATAAATGGAAATGAGCTGCAATTAGTTCGTGGGGGGTGTCATTTTTATCTCTCTGGCGATATAAGGTTCCCCCGATAGCGGCAACTGGTTTCTGCAGCTGGCTTATCTAATGCGTGTGCATATGCGAATATATATACATATGTATATATACATATATCTAGAAATGCAGAGATAAATTCTAGTTTGGCCAGTGCCGCCGCTTTCACATTGAGGAAACCGAAGAGAACCGAACTAAACTGAAACGTATCCCAGAGCATCATAATCGGGAAATAAGTGAAATAAAAATGAGGAGGCTGAACCAGTTGCCGGAAAAGCAGTTGCTGCAGGAGGGGAAAACTCAGAGTCAGTGGCATTTAGAATTTGTTTGTAATCGCTGCCATTTGTAACATACAATCCCAAGAATGCCAGAAGATTGAGGGCATTAGCTAAATTTATCGCCATCAATGGATCTTAATTGATTATAGATTTTGCAAAAGGATTAATGAAAAGAGATAATTAATCATGTAAGTGGAAAGAGATTAACTTGAATATGAAAAACAAGGTCATATACCAAATATTAAATTATATTTATTAGTAAAATAAATCCCCTCTTCATAAGTAGGAAGAAAAATATACTAATTTAAGGTGATTTTCTGTGGAAAACCTAAATAAAACTATTCAGTTTACCGACTCTTCTAGCATTATCTAAAAAAATATAGCTTAGCCGCATAATGCTTCCAAGATTACTTCATTTTAATGCATTGAACTTAAGCTGCGCATCAGATGAGCTCAGGTTAGCTCACAAAACAGTTAGAACAGTTTAAGCCAAGCCCAGGCGATGATCATTTGAGCCATTAAATGGCTCTCTCAACCGCACAGCATCTAGGCTTGCATCTAGGCTTGCATCTGGTGTTTTAGGAGCATTTGACCCACAATTGCTGGCCAACCAACGCCACCAACTGGTCATCAACATCTTCACATCCCGAAAGCCACCGAAAATTGCCGACTTAAGCATTTCGAAATCAATTTAGCAGACAATGGTAATTACCGCGGAAGAGCCGGCATATCTGTCTGCCAGTCTCGAGCTGGATCTGGATTTAGCTGAGGATCTGGATCTGGACAGCTCTCTTATGGCGTGGATTATGCAATGGGCCACCGGTCGTTGGACATGATTGTTTCAACACCAACACCAAGCCTGCGAGTCAACGAACCTGTGACAGCTGGGCGCAAAAAAAAAAATGGTGCAATCTTTTTAAACAGAAACTAAAACAAAAATAAAAAAGAAAACGAAGCCTTCAACCATTTCCCCCACATATGCAACGGTACCTGGATATAAACCCAAAGTGGAACATTAAAGAACTTGCCCATTACGAAACGGCAAGTAACCGAAAAAAAAAAATAAATAAAACAGAAAAGAGCTCCGACTACGTAGATACCCGCTTATGAATTCACCCATATTTTAAAAGTCGAAAACCTAGCTTTAAATTCCGTATGTAACCAGGCATGCAACTAGAGTCTCATAATTAATGGATGCCTAATGGGATGTGACTTAATTTTATGTGTTTCTTGTTGCATTAATTGAATTTTGTGGCATAAACATAAGAATAAACATCATCTTGGGATATATAATTATTTTATAAACAAGTGTAATTTTTTAATATTTTTATATATTTTGTTCTGAACAACGGAATACACCCAATACTCGTATGAATATTCAGGTATAAGAGGGCATTCGAGAACCGCTGAGTGGCAACAGAAATCAGCCGGCAGGCAATAGCGGCAACTGCCACAAGTATACATATTTAATAATATATAGCTTTCAGAGCAAGCCAGCTGAGGAATCAGGAGCACCAGCAACAGCGGCTACTTCGGGGGCGCCGCTAATGAGCACCCCGAGGAACCATGGAACCCGAGAACCTCGCCTATAGACAGATTCCCTGTTGCACACTTGTCATAAACAGCTAATAGACGCGTGCAGCGACAACTTGATTAATTGAAACTAAATGGGTTCGAGTCGGCAGATTGCAGGCAACGCTGCGTGCCGGACTGCAATTAGAAACAGTAAGAACTCAGCTCACCTGAACAGAGGAGAACAGAACTCACCTGAACAGAGGAGAACTGACTTGATCTGGCAGGAAGTGCAGCTCGCAACTTGGGCACAATTAAGCAAATGACAAATGGCATCAAATTGCATGCAAAATGCTAAAATGCTAAAATGGCAAATTGCAAATGGTAGAAGGCGCCATCAGCTATGCCAGAGATCACCTTGGTCAGTGACCGGGCGGGCAACTAACTTGCAACAAACTAAACAGCAACTCCTGCAGCAGCATGTTGCACATTCCAAGAGCTGCTGCCCGTTAGTAGTTAGTCCGGTGCAGTTTTAATAAATTTAAATGTGGTCAGAGCAGGCCAGCCAGCTGAACAACAAAAGATGCTGTCATTTAAGCGGCCAACGAGAATTGGTAATTGATGCTACACAGCAACTCCACAGGGAGAAATGTCAATGAAATCGGACATTAACTGGGTAATTTATAAAGTCTAAATTAAGTACTTGTTGGGGGATTAATGGAAACTTGCAGGAAATTTGCTATTTCTTACTGCAGAAAAATAACTGAACTCTGTTAAGTATACTATAAATAAACTAATTAAGTTTTTTTATGGTTTTAATTGGTTATTTTAGAATTTAGCTATTGCAAAGTATTTATAATAAGCGTTATATTTAATTTATATATTAAAAACATTTGATTATTCTAAAAGAGTGCCGCTTACTTTATACTTGGAAATTTTATAGGCACTACTAAAACATTTTCTTCACCATAAAGGTCTTTTTTTGCCTCTGTTAAGTTATTATTAAGTTAATTTTAGGGGCACTTTTTAGGTATTTTTTTTTCGAAAAAGGTATTGTTATCATCGAGAAAAAGATTTTTAAAAACATTGTTTTAGGAATGTGTGAACAAAAGCAGGTGTAGCTTCTAATATGAGTGCTCCTACTGATGTTGCACCTCCTATTGAAGTTACTCCTACTTCTGCTTCTGAAATTATCCTTTCTCATGGCTTATCACTGAATTGGCGAGCATTTGTGTGAGCATTCGATACCCACGTCTTGCATAATGCACGGCAGCCACTTGCAGCATCTGAATCTGCAAGTGCAATTGCAACTGCAACTGCAACTGTACCATCTGTGCTACGGTGACTTTTTGGACTCGTCGGCGATCAGGCACCGACCATTACACAAATAACAGCTAATAACAGTAATAATTCAAATTAATTTCGCACCATTTGAAATCATTATGTGATAAAGAGAAGATACCGGCGACGAGCCCAGCCACAGAGCACAGACCAGAGAGTACCCAGGACCTAACGCGTACCGAGTGGAGGAGTATTGTACGAAAAAAGCTGTATCAAGATCGCTATTAAAATAAAAATGAAGACAAAACTTTGGCAGATAAAAAAGGAGCAGCGCTAAAGTGGCACCGAAAATAGAGAGGAGAAGGAAAACCGAAGCGAAGGCAACCGAAAGCCAATAAAGTCTTGGCCAAAAGGAAAAAGTTGCACAGAAAAATTACCGCCAAAGACCAAAAGATCAAGCCAGGGGGAAATAAACAACAACAACAAAAACAACGGCAGGAGGAAAAGCGGCTAAGAAAAAAAAAGAAGATTGCTATTGGCACTTGAGCAGCAGCAGCAGCACCAGAAGCGGCCACATCGTGCTGCGTCTTCCTCTCTCTTTCACTCATTTAAGGTACACTGAAAAAAAATTATTATACTCATGGAAATATTATTATTATAATTTTTGTGTATTAATTTATAAGACTTTGATATTTATTTAATAAACAAAGTAATATTTAGAAGTCAAAGAGCATTTCATATAAACAATATTTTAATGCTTAATATAATGTTACTGGCAAACTGACGGACAGACTGACGGACACATTAACATACACACTAACGGACAGCCTTAAGGGAATCGATAAGAAATCGAGTCTGCAGGTTTTTTTGCAAATACAAACAAGTGTGGCAATAGGCCTTACTTGGTGCAAAATAAACATATGATTTAATTACTTATTTATTTCAGTGTAGCTCATGCTAAACAGTTGCAGCCTGCAGTAAAATAAGAAGAAGACAGCATAGAAAAAGGGCAAAAGCATTTTCATAGCTCAGTAAAGTTCAAGAGTTGCAGCGGTGCTACAGCAGTTGCTGTTGCTGCTGCTGCTGTTGCTGTTGCTGCTGCTGATGTTGCTGTTGTGTTGTATGTTACTCAGATGATCGTCGGTCGCATATTTTATGGCCAACAAAGAATGCAGACGCCGCCATTGCGTTGATGCTGCTGCTGCTGCTGTGTCCGCTGCATATGCACAAAAGATAAGAGCCGAAGAAAGTTGCTAGTTGCGAGCTGCAACCGCGCAACAGCAGCACCCACTCACCCGGCTGGAGCAGCAACATCTCCTAGGAGGAGTTAACAACTCCGGCGTTTATCCCATAATGATTATAAACGCCTTATGTGTGTCAGAGTTGGAGCCATAATGTCCAGTTTTCCACCCATTCCATGCTAATGAAGGAAGCGCCTGCAGCCTTGTCAACTACCATTCCCGCATTACTCTGCCTTTTCCTTTTTCTCCTTTGGGTTCTTTTTTTTGGTTCTGGGTTCTGAGATGGCTCTGGGCTCTCTCCATTAGGTGGCTCTAAAAAGGGCTAAGGAGACCAGCCTCTTTCTCACAAATTACACCACATTTGCCCCTGGCAACGAACACGCAGTAAAGCAGCAACAGCAGCCAGATGGCAAGCAGCAAACCAGCAACTAGCAACTTGCAACAAGCGACTTGCAACCCAGCAGTAGAACAAACATTTCCCGCATCTATCAGGTGCATTGATCTATGGCTATTTTTTTAATTAACGCTCGGTTTCTTTTATTGCGCGGCTACGTGAAAAATGAGAAGCTCCACAGCAGCAGAAGCAGTGTCTTCGCTGAACTTGAGCTTCGGTTTTCTTCTTGGCAACAATTTCTTATTAGTTCATTTCTTATTGTTTTATTGCCGTTCCCAGGCGGTAGGGAAATTGTTGGCAGCCAAATAGTTGACTAGAAAAATGAAAGGAACCGAGGTGAAAAATGTCTAATGACATATTTAATACTCTAGGCCATTGGGGAAATATTATGGAGATTTTAATGAGTTTCGACATTTTCAGAGATTTGAGATGAATTGAAAAATTAAGTATCAAATGTAAACAGAAAAAGGTAAAATATTATATAGGCTATTATTTGGACAGACAAAAATAAATGTCAAATGAAAAGCCTACATTTCCATTAGAAGATATCCCTTAAGTTAAAAAAACATAGAGGTTGTCTAATGAATATTTGATTTTCTTTTCTTAAAAAAATATACAAATTAAAGTAACTATTTATAAATTATTTACCCTTAAAAATACAACCTTCGCAAGCTCAAATACCCTTTTTATGAGAGTATAAATATGAGAACACCTTGAAATGGAAATGGATGAGCCCGTCGCCTGGGGTTCATTAGATGTTCTGGGCACGAACGGGGCTACAGATCACCCAGAGGGAGAAAGGTCTCGAGAAGTGAAGTATCATGGAGACTCCGAGATTCAGAGAGAGTGGAGTGTTCGAAGTGGAGTATTTCCCAAACTGCAATTAAGAAGGCCGCGACAAATTATGTTTAATGCGAGGCCATTTAGCTAAATTGAGCCCGAAGAGAAACGTTGAATATTTCAGCTGGTTTCGGCCAAGAGGTGTTAGGTGCTAGAGAGAACGGCTCCAACAACGACGAGTACCAGTCCAAATCGATGACAGGCTAAACGAGCCGAGTTGACATTGAAGCGAAAGCGGCTAGAACCAGACCGCCGTATCTTCTGGCCGTGTGTCTGGAATGACTAATTGAAAAGGGGGGGCCTGAGACTGGGCTCGTATATCTCGCAGATACTCTGCACGGGTATCCGCCAGATAATGCCAAAAGGAAGGCGTGTGCCTGGCCTAATGGCTTCGCCCAGCAACATGTTGCAATTAGCACTCTGCATTTGTCAATTGGCAACATTTGCTACCAAACTTGGCAACATCGAGAGAAAGCGCTCACCTTCGCTCACTCTCGCAAGCTCTCTTCGGAGATTCTCTGGTTGTCTGCGGAGATTCTCTGGGATTCTCCGATGGCCACTCTTCGGTTGCAACAACATGTTGGCTTCAAACCGGTCTCGGCCATGAACTTGGCGGTGAAAGAAGCCAAAAGCTGAAGCTTCAGCTCCAGCTCCAGTTGGGAGAAAAGTGCGCGCCGCGCCGCGTTTTCCGCTTGGAAATTTTTAAAAGACGCTGCTAGCCAGCGGCCTGGAACATTTGTAATCCGACGTTAGAAGTCAGCGGATCGTGGCCACCAGCAGTAGCTATATATCTCTCTCTCCCCCTCTGTGGATCCCAGACACCACAACGATACTGAGACTCCGACCGAGACCGAGACTGATACTGATTCCTGACTCTGGGACTCCTCTCGCGTGTGTGTCTGTGCCGAAAGATTGTTACTGGAGTTACTGTTAGTTGACACTAATACGAGCGGGTGAAATACGAGAAATACAAGAAAAACCGAACGTGAATCGCGAGTGCAAAAAAAAAAATACAACAAATAAAACAACAAACAAAAAATAACGAAAAAAGAAAAATCAATTTAAAAGAAATAGCCAAGAAACTGAATCTGCAATGGTGCGGTTTAGCGCAGCCTGGAGCTGCCAATTGGCCCTGATTGCATTGGTTATGGCGGTATCCGCCTCCTCGTCGGATTATCCGGGCGTGATCGAGCTGGTGGGCTACAGCAATCGCCGGGCACGCACCTACTTCCAGGAGACACCGCGCTCCGCCAACCAGAATCCCATTCCCAGCCTAACCTCGGCCAAGACCCGTGCGGACATAGAGACGGTGAAGAGGAATATAAGGAAATATGATCGCCTGCTAGAACTCGACACAAAGAATCTGCCGGAGCAGCAGAAGGATATGCTGGCCAGGATTGTGGAGCGAGTGGCCAGGCTGAAGGAGTCGCTGGACATTGAGGAGCAGCAGTTCAATCGCCAGGAGGCGACCACTGCCTCCAGGAACAGTGTTTCGAGCACCACACAGCAGCAGCAGGAGACAGCGGAAACGGAAGCGGAAACAGAACAGGATAGGGAACGCTTCGAGCAGAGCACACAGTTGCCCACCGGAGCCACCGTCGAGGCTGAGACGGATCCCACTCTAGTCCTGGATGAGACCACACTTCTGGAGCTGCAAAACACAATGAACGAACAGGCGGCGATGAGCACCATCATGAAGGAGCTGCCCACCACCACGGATGTGAGTCAGCAGGAAACGGAAGCGGAAGTGGAATCGGAATCGGAGGCCACTGATGAGGAGGGTGAAACCACTTCACCCAACCTCACCACCCAATCCGAACAGCAGGCGACCACCAGCGATGAATCCCTCACCGAATCCACCGATCCCGACGATCAGTTTGTGGCCGCTAGATCGAACAACAATATTGCCGCCATAACGGCAGCCGATGATGTGGATGGCAGCACCACAACCACCGCCAATTCGGGCAGTCAACAGAGGACCCTGACCACCATGGGAAAGCTCAAGAACCGGGCCACCAAGCGACCCTTTGCCCACAAGGTCACCGCTGCCCTCAAGAGAGGAGGTCAGCGACCAAGCAGCGTCAGTGCGGCAGCTGCCAATGCGGCTGCGGCCTCGAAACCCAGTAGCAGTGCCACCACCTCATCCACGGGCAGTCTGAAGCAGAAGATCTCCGCCACCAACAATTTCCAACAGAAGCAGCAGCAATCGAAGCCCTTGCAAAAGGTCACGCCCTCGATTGGTGGAGGCACTGCATCCTCTCCATCTTCAGCCTCGTCATCTGCTCCATCATCGCTGCCTTCGATCACCACCAACTCGGCAGGTCCTGCCTTGCCCATCGAACAGTTGTACACTCGCACGCCTCAGGCCAATATTCCTCTGGCCGCCGTCGCCGCAGCATCCTCCTCAGCAGCAGCCGCAGCCGCAGCAGGATCAACGGGAGGCACACCAGCCACGTACAGCAGCCAGCAGGATAGCATGGTCTACGATGGCCACGTGAACGCCTCGGCCCTGATCGACAGCCTCAACACGCACGCTCGCGAGGAGTACTACCAGCAGAAACTGGGAGCGGGCAACAAGGATAATAAGGTAAGTTATATAGTACCTATTTTTTAAATTAAATTTAAGTATTTAAAGTGAAATAAAAACCAAACATTTTCTGGAACATCTTTGGAAAATATGGTATTTCTTCTCATTTTCAGAACTTCTTACCTTAAACCCTTTTTTATGCAATTGTAAAGTACATAATCAATACTAGATCCATCAAAACAAGAAATCAAGAGCTGATTGTCATAAAATAATCAGGACATCCTTAAGCTTATCCTATTTAAGCAGCTGAAACAAATGTTACAAACCCAATAATCTAAAAAAAAAAGTCTTCTTTAACCCATCTCCCAACTCCCTACTAACTCTCTCTCAAAGTTACTCAAAATATTGTCCATTCTTTAAACTTAATTAGCAATGAGCGACCACCAAAAAGTATCGCAGTTCAAAGGGGAATTGTAGAAAGGGGAAAGGCGACTACGCTAAAGCGCCTGTCAAGCCAGATACATATTTCCCAAGACAATGGGCCGAGACCACGGGACAGAGACATCTCTGGACAAAAAAAAAAAAAAAGAAATAGAAAAAACGGAAACCGTTTCGGGCAAAGCTAACAAAAACCAGAAGAACCCAAGTAAAACCCCGTTGAATGTCAAATGCAGAATTATTGGAACAACTTGACTCTCAAACTATAACAACAAAGCAACAAGCGATGACAACGACAATGACAACAAGAACAGCAACAACACCAGGGCATTAAAGGCACTGCAAGAGCCACTAAAAAAGTTAGGAACTGCACGGAGAACAAAATTAAGTTTTAAATTGGGATTAAATAATTTTAAGTTTAAATATACTGTGCCTATCTCCGTGCTTTTCAAAAAGTTAAGATTATATTTAATGCGATCGAAATACCCCCCTTAACTAAAGCTTTTTAATATTTTAAATTTTAAAACTAAAATACTAAATGCGCCTCTCTCCGCGCTTCTCAATAACTTTAGGTACGTAAGGTAAGAACCGCTGAGAGAGGCGGATTTTAGTTATTCAATTTCGCAGTTCTCATTTTTTGCAGTGCCTTTTGTAGCTCTGCTGGGCTTGCTTACTTGGATAGTTGGCCCAAGCTGGCCACTTGTTATAAATGGAGCGCCTCCAGGCATTCGGCTTTCCATTGCAAATCGATTGTCATAAACTGGAGGATGTAAACGGGGATGAAGGGAGAGCTCGGGCAGGAAAGCCGAACCGAAACTTTCAATACAATTGTTGAGTGGGTCAGTTTCAGTTTGGGCCCGTTTTGTTTTTGGTTTTTGGTTTTGTTTCTTTCCGTTGTTTTTTTTTTTGTTTTTTTTTTTTTTTTT
>JAEIHY010011827.1:0-14844 GCA_018904565.1 Drosophila tsacasi
ATCGAATCGCTAACAAGGATACCAATGTTTCTCTTATTCAACGGCGATTCTACGCCACAATTCTTACCATTATGAATGAATGAGTAAGGCCACAATGTATTATTTTTAAAAATCATATGAAATTTTAAGTATTAATCGAAACTTAGTGTGGCAAATGCACAATGCAATATATCAATTGTTATGGGAACAAGAACCCTTATTTCTGTTGCAGTGACTTTCAAGTTCTGTTCAGTATTTAATAAAACTGAAGAAGCAAAAGGACTGGACTTCAGTTTTCCACTGGGCAAGTCAGGCTGCCGTCCAAAACTTTGCATAATTGGCAACAGCAACTTGACACGGAGCCACTTGAGAAGAGACCCTCAAACTTTGCCTCCCGCTTACCCGACTTCCCTGCAAATTTAATGCATCCGTTCGGTGGACGAAGTCCGAATGAAATACGCTCCTAATTAGTGGCGACCCTGTGCCCGATTCAATTTCATTTTTTATTTCGCCCGCTTCTCTCACAAAGGCCAAACAAAACGAGAAATTTAATTATTTATGAAAACATGGAAGGCAGTGGCACGGCTGCTGAAAACATTTTTCATTAGAGCCGAGAGTTAACCGCCCTCGAAAAGGGGAAGCACAGCACAATGTAATTGCCGGGCTAAACCCAAACAGAAACCAACTTTGACCGACTGAGGCCTGACCACTATTGTGGCCTTGAAGCGACTGCAAAAAGGCCAACCCGTGGCGGGTCGTTCGCTGGGAAATGGGGGCTAAACTCATATGTAATTTGCCTTTGCCCAGCGAGTTCCGAGTTCCATTTTCATCATGCAACGCAAAGGCAAACAGCGGCGGTACTAACCGTTCCATATATTATCCTACCGCGATATATTAAGCCCGTACACGCGAGAGGGCCAAGAGCAGCGAAAATTGCTCAGAGAAGAGTTCGCTCAAAAGGAGGGGCCATAAAACAGCCTGCGGAGGGGAAAAGTCACAGTGAAAGTATCACGGAAACCCCGAATAAAATGTCGGTCGCATTATGGTAATTTATATTTGATATGTTGGCCAGCAAATGGAAACAGGTTCCGCATTTGGATAACGGTGTGATACATATGTCTGGTACTTAAATTTGATTGATGTTATGGGGGGAATTCGTGTCCATAATGGGTTTGGGATCCGAATTCGTATCGATTTCGTATTGTGCGAATACGAAGCTGATATTAAAATGGCCTACTTTTCCTTTAGTATGAAACAATTAGGGCAGCGTATCCTTGTGTTTTGTATTTTTGAATTTGTGGCCAAAGGTAACCTTCTGCCTCTTGTTTTGTTTTTACCCAAGTTGTCAATGTTGTCAATATCTCCCTGCTCGAAAATGATAATTATCAGATAAAGGTTTCGTAAGTAATAACAGAGCTCTGTTATTTGCGCTGTTAAGCTCAGAACTGTGCTTTAAAGCGCACCCTCAATGGACTCCACTTATTTTACTACCACTCCACTAATTTACCTGGTCTTTTGCCGAGCCAGAAAACCAATTAAAATTATTAATTAAAACAATTATCTAACCCTTAACTTGTTGTTTATCAAATTACCGGACAAATAAATATCACTTGATCTGGTTTAGTGAATAGTCACAAGTCAAAAGATCGTATGAATACTTAAAAAGTAACCTGAGTAACTAGTTATTAAATTAAATAGTTATTTTTTCATGTAAAAAAAATTCTTGAATAACTTAATGTTCACTAAATCACTTGTATGCTACGAATTAAATCCACTCGTAATGAAATCCCGACTTTCCAACTCAAAGGCACGGCTGAAAAAACAGTGTTGGCTTAACAATTTACATTACAATATCATGTTATATAGTGTTCTCAAACAAGATGAGGCTAAATGCCAATAAAACAAGCTTTTAACCAAGTTTTTTTGTTTTCCGTTTTTTGTTTCCCCTTTTTTTCGCAGGCCTGTGTATCCTTTTAAATCGTGTGTGGCTGTCCTTCGCAGCCCTCATGTATCTATGCATGCAAAATACCCATTTTGGTTGTTGGCTAAATGTTGCTTTTTTTCCGCTGGCTTTTTATTTTTATTTTTATTTTGACTTTTTGTAGGGGCCCCGTTTAGCCTTCAACTCTGGCCGCTGTGGGTTATTGATTTTTGGGGGCTACCTAGTAGTTTCGGCACAAGGATTTTAATATTTAAACACTGGTCGTGCCCTCTCGCTCGCCGGACGAGTCCGTCTCTGTTGCGCAAACACAATTCGGAAATGACCCAAAAATGCTTAAATCTCAATAAAAGGGCATTTTGACTTGAACTGTCAGTTGGTGAGTAAGGCGAAGGGCTTTCTGGGTCGATGTGACGGGTCGTCGGGCTCCGAGTCCGCCGGAATTGGACGGGGATATACGAGTGTGTATGGGGCCCGGCCTGTTGTTTCTAGTCGTCGACAGTTTCTATGCCAAGTACTCGCACACTCATACGGGAACACACACCGCCTCACTCGCAGTCCGTTGTTCGCTCGGCAAGTGAAATTGTGTTAAAAATCGCATTCCTTTCTCTATTTCTGTGCAGCGGAAATTGAAAATAGCGTCGCGTTGTGTGCCACTCTCGTCCTTGTTTTTCCAGTTGCAGTGCGAAATGCTCATACGGCATGAAAATTTAATTGGAGTAAAATGCTGCTGCGCAACTCTCAAAAACTAGTTAGCGAAGGCAAAAACGAAAAAGGAAAGCGCAAAAAAGTGAGGAAAACTAGCACATAAATCAGCGAGAGTTTCCGCTTTTCCACCGCCACCTTTCCCCTTTTTACTATTTTCCCCGAGCTTCGAGATTAAAATGCGCATATGGCATTAGCTTTAAATATAGAAGAAGCTTATATAAATAACATGAATCTAGTGTGTGCGGCCAAGTGGTAACGAAAATGTTTATTAGTCATGGAAATGGTGTGTTTTTGTTGGAGCTAAAGTAAGAATATTCCGTTTTTGTGTCCTGTATTGAACAATGCCGGGTAAATGTTGCTATTATAAAAAGGTTTCTGAATATTTTGTATTTTGTAAGAGAATATAAGAACTATTATTAGACTAATTATTTACAAATATTAAAAAAAAAACATATAAAAATATAATATATTCAGAGAGATTTGTTTACAATTGGCTGCAATTACACCAATTACTTATAATATGAATTTTAAGGCATCCAATTAAACTTACGAATATGTTGCCTTCTGTTAAATTTTATAGCAAGAAACTTCTTTAAATGTTCTAAAAATAATTTGTTTTTTATTGATAAGAGTTTTCAATTGGAGTTCTTTACAAGTTGCAAAAATATAACTATACAAGTTTTATAAGCACTTGGAATATTATCTAGTGCCACTATAATGGTATAAATGTAGTCTGACGAAGTTACCTGGGTGCCCTAGGTGTATCTAGATGTATAACTAAAAAGTATATAAGAAGTATGTTGATCGATACTTCTTTATTAAAAAAAAATATTAAAATAAACAATTTTATAAAATCAAAGCCAATCTGAATTGATTTATTTACTTCTTAACCTTTCCTTATCGAAATTAAACACTTTTATTTTTTCACCAAAAAATAACACACACTTATAAATCCATTTATGATGACCAGCGAAGGTAGGTCGGCTTAAAATGTAACGAAATTCCAGCTGAAGCCAAAATAAACACTTAATTTATGCAGGGAGAACTATTTTTGCCTGTCCTTCGAGTGTGTTTGTGTACTATGGTCGCCTGCGGGGTTCATTGCTGATAAATCAAAGCCTGCAAAAAGTCTTTGACACTGCACTCGGCCATGGTCGAATGGCTGTCGAAGAACTACCTCTGCCTCCATGGCTACGCCCATTTTCGGTACTTTTATGTCTGCCCAAGCACTGAGAGAAAATATAATCACAGACATATTTAACATATATAAATAAATATGTGAAAGAATATAAAAGCAAAAGGAAATATATTTATGAGTGTATTCATTTAATTTATATTTAATACATTTTATTTTCCCGATCAATAAACAACTAAAATAATGTTAGTTTTAATTAACCTGAACAGAGATAAACAGATTTCATTATATTGATTTTACTTGACTTTTAACAAATTCCCAAAATAAAATTGTTAGGGTTTATACGGCATCCTTATCCATGAATATCCTCAATTTGGATTTGATTTATATTTATTTATTACTAATTTGTTGGATTTATTTATTTATTTAACAATCAATAGGCGCACGCCAGACGGTTAACATTTTTCTCTGTATTATTCTAAGCAGAGAGTCTGAAACAAAAACACGTAAGTCTCACACATTTTATGCTGACATCAACTGTTTTTGCTCGAGCTTACGGGGTAGATTTCGGCTCTGACCCCGTTTTCGCCGGGCCCACAAGTCAAAGTAACAAGCAAGCAAGAAAAAACACAAAAAGTAGGGAAAACCAAACAAAGTACAATCGAAAAAACCCAGAAGACAACAGAAGAATATGTTGTCCGATGGGCAAATATTTGTCGTAATGCGTACGGCAAACAGAGTGCCGGAGATGATGGAAATATATTTGGGGAAATGTCTCCGAGAGGCAAAGCCATAATGCATAACTCATACGACACGTGGGCGGGGCTCTCCACTCTATATGGGTTGGCTGTTTCCCCTCCTGTTTCTTGTACTCGTGCGATGACAAAGTTGAAAAGGGAGCATGTAGATAGCGCCTAATGGGACGTCATCAACAATCTTTAAACCAAAATTAGCTTGATTCGAGTTGAGCTAACATTGATAAGCTGGAAAGTTACTTGACTTGAGTATATCAAATATTAACATGTTTTGAAGAACTTTGCTGATGCTTTTGCAGAAAGGAATTTAAAATGTCAGGGAAACGCCTCCATTAATACGAATTTTCACCAGAACACAAAGTTTCTCTGTTAAATAATTTAAAATCAAAGGGAATTATAAATGGCTGAGTATCTTGATGTAAATATGGTAATCCATGTGAAAGAAATCCCAATTTAATCTTTTAAATGCTCTTATGCATTTACATGCAAGTAAGAAATTTTTTAATATGTTTGAGTTCAAAGTTCGATTATTTTGTGCTGTCAGCAACTCACTTATGTAGGCAGGCACTCAATTCGATTATGTATTTTCTCGCATAGAGTGGAGAACAAAGCACCACAGTCATATTTTCATTACTCAAGCACTCGAGCCCGAAAATCTGTGGCCCGACCTGCCTCAAAGTCCTCTTTGGAAGCCTACCTGAAATGCAGTCGTGGAACATGGCGACAAATAATAGACAAAGGCCAAAAACTATGTCAGGCGCCCCACAAAAATACCCAATACAAAAATAATCCAACAGTTGATACTCGGTTCGTTGTCCTACAAACAGAATGGAAAAGAAGGAAGGACCTGCGACAAGAGGCTGCCTGCAGACTTGTCTTTGTAGCCGGCTTAAGGACTGCCCTCCCTCCACGTATATCCCTCTGTATGTGGTATATAATGTATCCGTGTGTGTCTAAAACCGAGAGATAAGCTTGCGGTGCACACACACTAAGACTGGATGCCATCCTCGGCAGGATTACCTCCTTTCCACTCCAAATTTCCCCCCACTTTGCACGAAACACGCAAGGAATATTCGATTTTCGTCTGTCAGGCTGAGGTTAAATTTGGCTTACTTTAATTTCGCTGCTTGGTGAACGACTGATGGCTTTAAACTGCCTGCAAAGGCTTCGCTTGCTTTTATTATTAATGTTTGTATGCTTTTTTTATGTGTAGATCCTTATGTTTTTGTGGGTGACAAGGTGCGACGTCGACCTTGACTGTCAGCTGCACACATTTCACTGCTCGAGCCTCAGAAAAGAGGCTGCCCTTTAAACTTTCACTGTTTTATCGGCATTTCCTCTTCGATTTTCCTTTTTGTTTGAATGTGGCTTTTGCAGCTGCTTGGCAATCAATAAAACAACACTTCGCACACGTTGCGTATACGTAACGACAGGCTGCTGATTTGGCACAATTTTTGCTGCATCGGCGAGAAACACATGCACACTCAGCACTGGAGTAAATGATACTCATTTATTTGAACGGCGGAATTTTTTATTTCCGTTATGTGCTGCTTACATATTTATGATTTTTTTGTAAATTAAATCGCGCTCGGGCCACTTTTATGGTTGCGCGCTGGGATTCTGCACGTAACGCGTCCTTGTTCCAACTGCTGACGTTCGAACGCAATGACTTGGCCACAAACTCGGAATCCTGGACGCCCCGAAAGGCTGGCCGAAAAGTGAGCTTTTCACCCATCTGAGAGCTCTCTCTCGCCGCTTTTCACTCTTCTCTGGCTTCCATTCAGCGGATTTTCTGCGCCTGCCCGTTGGCGGTATTCTCTCTGGGCTCTGTTTTCCCTGCACGTGTTCCCCCTCTCTCGCCACTCGCTTTGGATTCTTCACGTTTTTGTTTTGTTTTCGCCATTCGTCGTTAGGCAAGGTTAACAAAAACAAAGCCCCTGTGTATGTGTGTGTGTGTGTGTCTGGGCGCCAACATTCCAAAACATCTGATTGCTGTCAAAAAATGTAGCTTGTGTCGGGGATTCGGTTGGACATGCGCATTTTTCGGACGGCATTGTAGTCCTCGGTTTCAGGTTGTCGCTCTAGGTAATGTGGGTGGATGTGTGGTAGGACATTGAGTTGGAATCAAGCAAAAAGAAAATATATATTCTATATTTAGAACAAAAACCGTCAATATTTATCAAATAGGCAGAAGGTCGCTTAACATGAAGTCCGTCAGAAATATAATAACTCCCATACTTATTTGTTCTTCATCTTTACCACTGATTTAAAAAAAAAAATTTAAAAATTTTTATTTTACTTTAAAATGGTTTTAAATTTGAGGTTGCTCACCGCATGGATTAGTAAGATTTTTAGCCACCTCGCCTCGTTAATTTTGGTCCTTTGAGCCGGATGAGCGATGCCAGCCAGGGTTTAAGTCGCCCAACAACGGTGTTTTGCTCGGATTACCTGCTCCAAGCAACTGAGTAGAGCTATTGATCTCTACTCCTATCCTACTCCTACTCTGTTTTGCGATCTTGTGAGTGCCACCGACACTCTCCTATCATCCCCCTCAAACCTTAAAAACCCTGGCCCAACATCACAACTGAAATGCAGGTGACTTAACTAACCAATTCCAACCAACATTAAAGTGCCAACACCCACTTTCAGCCATCCTCCGGCAGGTGACCTCCGCCTTATGCTGGGCCCAGACCCAAAACTAACCACAAACACCAATTACGCGTGTTCCCCTCTGCCGAAAACAAAAAAATATATGTACCACGAAAGCCGTTGCCTGGCGAAATTACGGCGAGGACCGCAAAATAAAATGAGACAGGCTCAGGAACAGGACCAGGACCAGGACTGGAGGTGCACCTGATCCAGCAGTTAACCCTCAACTGCAGCTAGTTAGTTAGTTTTGGGCGACCCGCGCGCATGCATACATATTTCGGAAAAGTTGCGACATTTTCGCCATGGACACTTTTTACTTTTTAGCCGGCGCGTGAAAATCCGAGAGGTGACACTTGTCCAAATTATCTTGCTGGATAAACAAGCGCACTTAACGTGTTATCAGAGGCGAACGATGCCAGGATCCGGCAGGATGCGGCTGCCGCACACACAGCGTCGCCCTGGCACTAGCACTCGCACTCACACTCGGCGAGAGTGAGAACATAACCAGCATTGTAATCAAAAGCAGGCAAAGGCTGGAGGAGCGAACAAAACTGGCATGCAGTTGACTCCAAAAGAGTCGTAGCCTCGCAGGACACGAGATGGAGACCCCTGCCAGTCCTCCTGCCTTGCAATGGACGCTCGAGAGGCGAGAGTGTGACCGAGGTCGACAGGGAAGCGTCGCTGCACAGCGAAGAAATTCGCATAAAATTGTGCATACACAAATTTGTAGTCTTATAACAAAATTATTCTTCAATGTGAGTCCTTACATATATAAGAATCGTAATATTATTTTATTTGTGTATACATACAGTTTTTAATCATTACTTCAGGGTATCTTCTTGCCCATTTCAGAATCTTTGTCCTGATATTTCCTTTGCTCTGAGCTTGTTCGATCTTTTCTGCTATAATTGGGTTAGCTGATATTCTAAATATATTTAAACATTAGGTACAGGCTAAATGTTTCCCTTTTTCTTAACCATTTCGGGCAGTGCACGTGAATGCGAGTGCGAGACTTTGTTAGTGTGCGTCCGCATGGGCGACAGCTGCTGCATAACCCATAGAGCTTTCGCACAGACACACACACGCCCTCGCACTCAAGGCGAGCTGAAAATGTTTAACACGAAAAGGAGTTATCACGCTGACAGCCTAGCCAAGGCCCCGGGGCGGGGGCAGGACGTCAGAGGATCCGGGGACTCGGCGGAGTCAGGAGAAGTCGACGTGCCTCGCTGCAAAATTATGACAAAGTTCTGCGGCAGAAAAATGCCTCGGAAGGCGTGGAAAAAATGCTCGGGAATGAAAACGAGAAAATAGGGTTCGCTGTCGGGCGGGAAACTTAGGCGTTTGTTTCCCTTTAAGATGCATGAGATATGCCCAGCTGATAAAGTAATAATCCGGCAGCTCTGGCAAAGCAAGACAAAGGCCTAAAAACTAAATACTTACCATAAAAAATACTTTATAAATTTATAAATAACTTGTCAGTAAAGTACTTTATTGCATTAAAGGTATTTATTCTTTGAGAGGCTGAAGTTACTTTACTATATAAATAATCCCTGAAATAGAGCCGCTTTCAATATAAGTTCTCAAGCCCCCTAATTACGCGCAAAAGAAAAAATAAATCCACCCAGAACCCTCAAAATTAAAGCACTTCGCCATGAAAAAAGGCCGGAAAATGAAGGCTTCCCAAAAACCGCAGCAAGTGCGACAGCCGCGAAACTAGGGAAACGCGGGGAAAATACCAGCAGGAAAGCCTAGACAACGCACCACGCCTACAGAGGGGGGCCGTCAGCCACTGTCACTCACCAACATTTCACCCCTTTTTTTGAGTCTGCCTGCAAGTGAGATGAATGCGCGGTCGAAGAATTGAAGTGGCCGCCCCGGGAAAATTAAGTTCCTGGAGTTGCAAATGTCGATTCGGCTGGGATGAATCGTCGTTAGTGGTTAGCCGCGGCGGCCTCTTTCGGTCACCTCAGAATTGACTTTAAAATGTGGCCACAGAGGCATTTAACAAGTTGCCCATCAGATTATGACTAAGTCTGCGCGACTAATTACACATGAACCGCCTCATTTATATTTACTTCTCAACACTGGGAGAAAAATATCTGCAAAATAAGGAAAGTTCGTATTATAAAAAAAAGCTGGAAAAATGTTCCTTAACTGTGAATCTATATTTCTTATGTGACTAACTGGTACCTAACTCGCAGCTAAATTATTTTGGTGTGCTGCTCGCGAAATCCACATGCCAGGATATGCTTTCCTCCGTGCATGTCTGTTGTTTTAGGCACCGCTTAAAACAAAAACATGGGCACAAAAGGCAACTTAACCCGTTAACGCGTTAAAGAGCCAGCCGAGTGGTTAAAAGCTATGCCAAGCAGCAGCGACTACGACGATGATTACGCCTGGGATGATGATGATGACGAGGACTACGGCAACTGGTTAAGCCTCTCTGCCTGACTGGCTGCCTTGGTTTACTGGTTGGTTGCCTCAGTTTTTTGCCTTGATCCAAAGTTGGGCCAAAGGGGTAGTGGAATGGCAAGTCAAAGACTTTTTGAGTGGACTGCAGCAGTCTGCAGAGGTTAAACACTAACCTGATGATGCCAAGCACAGCCGCACAACGGCAAGAAATGTGAAGGGGACTGTGAGGGGCTTGAAAGTGAAGCTGCAATACTCTTTAGTCCTATATGGCAGATAAATAAACGATTTGTCTCTAGTTTACTGTATGACTATCAACTAAATCTATTCAAATTTGAGTAACATATTTATAGAAATATTAAGATACCAAGATAATTGATTGTGTGTCATAAGCCCCGAATTCGATTTGGTTTTTAATCAAACGGACTTAGCCTTGAATCCCAAGAACCCAATTTAAAGAATAATATTTAACATATGGCTAATAAAAAATACGCAAACCATATTACTTTTAGAAGATTAAATAATTAAGAAGGATTTAAAAATAACCTTTAATCTGTCTTTCCCGCTATAGTACATGAGAAGTAAAACAAAAAGTGGGCCCTGTAAATAAAACATAATTTGCCACTTAACATTCTGCCCGGACAGCATCAAAACTGTGAGGAAACCTTAAATATTCATATTAAAATATTCCATAAAAAGTTATCTTTTTCGGCGCCAACTTCATGTGATAGTGAAAACACCTTTGACTTTCCGTCTCGGTCCGCAAAACCATCAAAGTGGGGTTCTGTTTATGCAAATATGTTGGGTCTGAGGTTTTCCTCCTGCCAGTGGCTGGCCGGTGTTGTTGTACATGTTGATGTTCCTGCACATTTGTAACTGTGTTAGGCGTTACCTGAAAAGCAAAAGGAGGCGCAGCCGTCGAGAGCAGGTAAAAATGAAGACATTTCGGGTGTGTCCGTGTGCGAGTGTTAAAGTTGAAGTTTGTTTGCCAGGAATTTGCGAGAGTTTGTTTACCCTTTGCCGTCCGGGAAGTTTTTCCGCACCGCCTTTTTCGTCAGTTTCCACTTTAAGAACATAAGCAAACAGCATGTGTGGTCGCTGCAGTCTTGAAATGTGAAAACATGATGACTTTATGAACACCGAATGAGTTTTGCCTGGTGTTTTTATGTGTTATTTGTATTTCGGCTGCTATATCTTGCGTCGGTTGCGGCTGGTGTCGACGCTCGCCTGTGGAAGGTCGCATCAAGAACCGCGCTGTGACGTTGACGAATAACTTTCAAACCTTTTTTTCGAGCGCAACAGGGGAATTTCCTCCTTTTAATATGGTTAGGATGAAGAATGATGCCGAAAAAGTGCTGGGGAGTGCAATACATTCCTATTATGATGAAGAGGTGGTATTTATGACAAGTATGGTACTTTGATTTATGCTATGCAAATATGACAGCAATGATTGTGCTTTACTGTGCTACTTCAAAAGCGTTGAAAAATAATGAAATAGGAAAATAAATAAAGTTTTTTTAAACACGACAATACTTAGCACTTAAATTATGTTTATATATCTATAAGGAAGTCATGGAAAAGAATGAAACGAATTGGGGGAATATCTATTTGAGCTTCAGCTCCTCAACTCTTACTTTCTCTCTCTCTCTCTCTCCTATCTCTTTGTCTTTGCCTTCGACATTTCCCACTGGTTCTCCCACTTTTCTTTACTTTTTCAACCCAGATGACTGGCAGCCCGAAAAGCACAAAGAGGCTGGGGCTGGCCGCATAAAACTAAACCAAAACTACACTCAGCTCAACCTCAAAACTAGCTAACCAACAAACCTTATTAAAATGCGAGCTGCCCCCTTAACCCATCGCTCCCTGACCCTCTCCTCCCCGCCCCTCCCTCGCCCCACGCACGTAAGGAAGCGTATAATTTAATTAAATTATCTGGGGCAGCTGCTGATGCTGCTTCGGTTGCAAGTAGCAACGAAAAATGTGCATCAAAGTGCACTTAAATCATCAGCGAGGCACGGCGACATACAGAGAGATAGAGAAGGATATAGAGAGCTAGAAAGGGAGGGAGTCGGCGGGAACCGGACAGAGGCGCGGATGAGACAGGGGAGACGGGGGGCGGCACAAAATGGCGTTGGCTAAGTGCCGTGGCAGGGAGTAGAGAGCAGAGAAGAACGCCGAGCTTGTACACTGAAAGAAATGGATAAGCAAATATTTAAGGTATATTTATTAAGAAATATAAAATATATTACTATTTAAAAATATATTAATGAAATTATTATGTCAGAAGTCATATAAGTATTAGTGTATCGAAAAAAGATAATTAACAGGTTCGCTAAAATAAAATTAAATTATTTCTTATAGAGTTTTAATAAATATTTTTTAAAGTAAACTATTCAAAATAATAAACATAATTTGGCCTCAATACATTATTGTTAAAATTATTGCAAACAAAATGTCTTCCTGTGCACAAATAAGTGGGCTAGTGGGGGAAGCCGGCAGACAAGCAACTTTGTACTTTGACTTGTATTAGTGACCGGAAATGCAGCTTTCAACAAGGAACAGGATCAGCACAGGACCTGCCTCAATGACTCTCCAAAGGCAGCGGCGGCAGAGAAGGGGGGAAAGGCGAATGCTAGGGGGGAAGAGGGGAAACTTGAGCGGAACCGTTGACAAATGCTTTATGTACATAGCGACTTTTTTGAATATTTTTATTTGCAGCTTGGAAAATTTTATGAGCAAAGCGTTTGCATTTGAATGGCAAATAGATTTATGAAAGGAGTAGAGGTCGACTGCGAGCAGGGGAGAAAAGAATGTATCTAACAAAAAGCGCAAACTTTTCTATTTAAATACACGAAAGTTAACTGCGAAATGGGATGTAAAATCTTTAGAAATTTTCGTCTAAGATATTTGAAGAAAGAGAATTGGAAATAAATAAATATTTATGTAAAAAGCGGCACATAAAAGTGTTAATTTTATTTTTTAGACAACAAAAGTTAGGAAAATTTAGCCTAAAATGAATTAATTTTAGTTGTCCCAAAACCATGTAACTTTTGACTAAGAATATAACGAACATAATTTAAAGATACTCCCAGAATAACCTTTGTACATCTATTCTCAAAGAAATGAGCTTGTTTCGTTCTCCGCCCAGAGTTTTAGAAGCTTTTTGATATTGCTGATTAGAGTATAATTCTCAAATAAAAAGAAAGGATCTAAGGTCTTTTATTCCTACTTTTCCGAGGCCTTGAATTTTTCAATTTTTTCTTTAATTTAAAAAACATTGGCCTCGAAAATTTAACTACTCTCAGCTAATACAATAAACGTAAATCCTTTTGGGACACGCAGCATCATTATCCTCGTGACAGTCAGCCCCCAGCAAAACTCATGCTGCAATACCTTGACATCGTTTTCCGCAGAATTTTCTTTTAAATTATGCACGACATTTTCGTCCATTGTTTCGATGCTCCGACTTGCTTTCCATATTTTTTTAGTGTCAAGTCTCCCAGGAAAAACCAGGGGTAGGGCGGAAAAAGCGGGGAGACAGACTACCTAATGCATCGGCTGACATGCAAAATGAGTTAATGGCATTGGAGGCCGGAGGAAAGTGAAAGCAAAAAGCTGCTCCCCAAGCGGGGGAATATATTCCTCGGGCGATTTGCAGTTGATGAGTGAATTCCATGGCATTAGGACGGAGGAAATCAGTTGCTCCAAGTTTACTCGTTTTAAGCCTGAAATGATGTCCCTGAATCGCTTGAATATTTAATTTGCACCACGATACATTTCGCAGTAACGAGAAATTTCATACAGCTGCCCTGGACAAATATTTGAAATTAAATCCGTGCACCGCCCGATAAGGTCCGGCCCCCGAATCCAACCCCGTAACATTGTTATGCCGGCAATCATGAAAACTTAATTAGAAGCTTATTTGGTGTTTTACAAAAACGTCACAATTTGCATACCGCATTTCATTTGCTGCCTCGCATCTGGCGATAAACGGACCGCAAAACATTTCTGGCGATGGGAAGGACGGCTGCCAGAGAGCACTGTAAAATACTAAAATTAAATGAGCTGAAATTAACATAAACAATGAAACGATAAGCACAAAATTGTCCTACGCCCAACACACTCACCAAAAAGCACACCGACGGGCGAATAGAAAATTGAACAACTAATTTGGTTGAACGGGTTTTGCAATTAGCACGGAAGCGACTTAAAAGTTGATGTTTATTGAAAACGAATAAGGGAATTTTAGCTTAGCTGGCAAACTACAAGACGCAGTGCCTGCAAAACTAATCAGGTTTAAGGCTTACTTATTTTAATTATCCGAATTTTGTATGCCTTGAGACTTTACTTTGATTTATCTAGAAACATTGATTTTAATTTCAATTGGTCTAGTTTCTCAACTCTAAACAGACAAGTGTAAATAAAGTACTTTAGCTTACAGGAACTTCTCATAATTTGAGTTGAAGATTTCTACACAATTGTCAAATGTTGTCAAAGGACTCGCGACTTGGTCTTTGGTATAATCCAATACACGCCCACAACTCCCTCGAAAGACGTCAAAATGCCTATGTAAATAAGTTGTTAATTAATTTCGAAACGTTTTATGTGCCAAGAGTCGTACTCGTCATCTCTACGTCCTCGTAGTTCTTGGTCCTTGCAGTGCCGAGAGTTTTGGTGGTTGTTGGCGTATTTTCTGGGCCGCTTGTTAAATTTAATAAACTTATGCGAACTTAATTAAAATGAAATTAATTCACATTCTCTTGAGGATCTTAAAGGGTGCCCGCAATGTGCACACATAAAAGGCGGCGTCGCACAGTGGAGCCTCTAGAAAAAATTTCACTACGAATTGAAAAGGAAATGCCAAAATGATAGATACTTCTTTAAAAGTGAATATGTAAGTCTAGCTAGTTAGTTCCCTTAAAAATGTACAAATAAAGTATAGAAAATAGGGAAATGGCTTATGTAATTTTTCTGTATGTTCAAAGTTAGTTTTAATTTGGTTTAAAATTGTGTTAAATTTGTTTTAAATTAGTTTTAAAATCTTGCCTATCACCAATATGAAGGAGTCATTTCCTATGAAGAATGTATATTCTTAAACAATAACAACAGCCGACCTTCATCAGAATATGAATAAATATTCGCCGATTTTCAACATTCTTCAGAAATTGAGGCACCTTGTCTCCAGGTACAAAAGTAAGGCTTTTATTTATTTAGTTTTTTATACCCTTGCAGGGTATTATAATTTTAGTCAGAAGTTTGCAACGCAGTGA
>JAEIHY010011829.1:0-16168 GCA_018904565.1 Drosophila tsacasi
TCCAGGTCCTATTTGACCAGGAGAAGCGGAAGAATCACGACCAGATTAGTGAGAAGGGCCTAAGGTACACGTCATGGATAGCGCCCTTCACACAACCCACTTCCAATATGATGCCGTTCATGTGCGCCGTTGGTGGAACCGTGCTTTTCACCTTTGCCGCTTATAAAACATTCCAGTTCTTCACACGCAAAATCGAGACGTCGGCTGCATTTGCTTTAGGATCTCAAATAGCTTCGCCGGATAGTTCTTTGGCCAGTGTATTCAAGGATGGCTTTCCAACAGTAAACAAAGTATGCCAAGTTGGAATCGAAAAAATTATTATCGTAAAGGATGCTGCTTCCGCTTTAAAAACTCCACCAGCATCGATGGCTGCTCCTGCGGAAGCAATAAGTCAGGCTCCAGCATCGATTGCTTCTCCTGCGGAATCAATAAGTCAGGCTACCATGAAACAAATTTATAATATTGTAAATGTTGCTTCTAAATTGAAGAATTCCGAAGCTGCATCTGCTTTAGGATCTCAACTAGCTTGGTCGGCTAGTTTTGTGGCCAGTGCATCCAAAGATGGCTTGTCAAAAGCAGGAGAAATAAGCCTGGCTGGAATAAAAAAAATCTATATTGCCATAAAGGATTCCGCTTTAAAAACTCCACCACCACCGCCACCACCAAGCCAGGCTTCAACGAACATAATTGGAACTATTGCAAATTTTTCTTCTAAATTGATTGAATGGTTGGTTTTGATGGTTTCAAAATTAATAGAAGCTTGTTCTTTTTTTTCCAATACAATATAATTTTATTCTATGGGCTCATTATTTGTGAACTTTACTTTAATCTTGAATAAAATTTTGCACTTTCTCACTATTAAATTGAAAAAGACAAAAGATCAAACACTGATGGACATTTTAAATCTTTTGACAAATTAACAGTCGATGCCTATCGATTACGCACGCCCGATCGCATGTCCCATCGATAGACTCTGCTCAGACGTGGTTTTTCCCATTTTGGCCAAGCGATGCAACTGATTTCCATTTCAAGATAAACAAACGTATTGGCGCGAGGTTTTCATACTGCACGTGTGAGAAGGAGACTGATGAGCCAGTGTTTGCAACGGCATTGGCATCGATTGACTTTGAGACTCATCTGGTCTAGTCTGGTAGTGGTAAGTCCAAGGCCCGGATGCGATAAGGGGCTAAGGCGAAGAAAAGAGCTCTGATTACTACGCATTACGTGAGACGTACTCAACAATGTCGGCGGTGCCCAAATCTGCTGAGCCAGCGGAGGTGGCGCTCTTGGTGGGCAATGCCTGCAATAACAATGGAAACAACAACAAAACTAACAACGACAGCCGCAGCAACAGCAGCAGCATCAAAGCTACCAGCCAGGGCAACAATAATACTCCTAGAAAGTATATCGCTCCCGGAGCATCGAGTTCGATCAGAATGTGCCCCTCCAGCAATTCAAACAGACCCTCGCACAATAACAACAACAGCAAACAATTAAATGGGATCTGCCAGCAGGCCCAGGCAGGCCACAAGCTTATGGTCATAATGCGTGGTCCTTCGGGCAGCGGAAAGTCTACTCTGGCCGAATCCCTGTTGCGCCAGAGCCATCTGCTGGAGCGCCACGGCGTGCAGGAGTTTGTCCTTAGCACTGACGACTACTTTAAGTCGCGGCACGGATATGAGTTCAATTCCACCCTGCTGCCCGCTGCCCACGAGTGGAACCAAAAGCGGGTGCGGGAGAAGGCCGCTCGCGGTTGGAGCCCCATCTTTGTAGACAACACCAACACGATGGTGTGGGAAATGCAGCCGTATGTCCAGATAGCCGTGAAATACGGCTACGTGCTGGAGCTGCTGGAGCCCCAGACCAGCTGGTGCAAGTCAGCCAGCAAGCTGGCCCAAAAGAATGTCCACCAGGTGCCGAGGGAAAACATCCAACGAATGCTCGAGCGATACGAGCGCACCACCGTAGCCGAACTGATCCGGGTGAGCTCCGTACCAAAACTGAAAGCTTGTCCCCTCTATAATGTTCATTTTATTTTCCCACAGCTCATGAAGGAGACAAAATACACGGTGGCATTGCCGCAGCTTCGCCAATATCCTCCAATGCCCGCTGTTCCTGTTGCTGCCAACCATTTAGATCGGCAGGAACCATCGGATGCTTTAGTAGCTCCTCAGCCGGTCACAAATACCAAGCTGAATGCAAACGCACAGACCTGGGTGCCCTACGAGCAAGGAGCACCATCCTACTGGTCCCAGACATCAGAATTGCCGGATTCGGCGGGCTCGACTATTCCAGGGTCAAGGTTAAGTGAGAAATCTCTTATCGACCTACTGCGCGACGACTGCAAAGTGGTGGATGAGGCGGAGGAGGCGAAACCAAAGACGGAAGCCTGTGAATCAAAGCCTTTTCAGCGGCGGCACTGCCTCAACTGCCCCAACGAGCCGGGGGGATTTGCGCTCCTGCGCCAGATGTACCCGAACAAGCAGATGACGGGCCTCTGGGACCTGTTTGTCAAGTGCAACGCCGACGTGGATTGGGCCGTCGATATATTAATCAAAGAGGACGAACTAAATGCCGCGTCTGGATCGGATCAGTTCGAATCGGAGACCGTCCTTAGTCCAGAGGAGGCTTTGCAATTTCAATGCGACTGCGCCAATCCGGGATCCCCAGCAGGCCCCACTCGCTCCTCGTCGCCATCTGCGGCAGCGGCCAAGCCAGTGCCGAAGCCGCAGCGTCAGATGCGTAGCAAACGCTCCTCAGGGCCCACCAACAAGGAGTTGCAGTTGCAAATCGAGAACTGCTTTGTGCTAGGTAATATGCAAACGTTAATAGAAGTGAGCAAATCTAAACAATTTACAATTTGTTTTAGGCGATGAACAATACTCCGAGCATACGCGCAAAATCCGCGACATCCGCAATGGGATTCTAGATCAACCCGCTGTGCCAGATGCGTCCGAGGAGGCTGGGGCGGATCAGGAGGAGCCGGAGGAGGAGGTAGACCCTGAAGACAATACTCTGCTAGAAATGGATCTGGGCAGCACGTTTATTGAGCGTCTGCGCGCTGAGTTCGACACTGAGGACGAGGTGGTGCCGCTGGAGCAAGAAGTACCTATCGCAACCAAGATCTTTATGCCGCTCCAGCTGGCCAAGCAGCTGTATATGCTGTGGAAGGAGGCCGTGTATAATCAACAGGAGGAGCAGCGCCAGCAGACGCTTCGCGACGACGAACAGTTCGCCCGCCTGCTAAAGCATCCGGAATACGCCGAATGCAGCGAGTCCCCGAGCAACGTGGGCGAGCTGCTGGACATGGAGCTAGCGTGGAGCATCTATAACAGCGAGAAGCTGGCCGCCAAGCAGGCGGCTGAATTAGCCGCTCGCAAGCAACCGCCCAACGACATTGCCACCCATCTGACCAAGATGAAGCTATGCGAGACGTTCCCCGAGATACCCAACGATACCGTGCTCGAGACCTTCATGGCAACTGGCAGCAATTACAGTCGAACGGTCGAGGTCCTTGGCGGCAACGTGCAGAGCACGCTAAGCGGGGCGGAGCTCTACGAGAAAGCGCTTCGAGAGGGCGAAAAGGTAAGTTGAAAATAATCTAAATATACTGTTAGCATCTCACCTTCCGACTTTCGTGTCACTTAGCTGAGTGCGCAGGTGGTTCTGGAGCAGCAGAAGCAGCAACAGAGCTCCTCCGGGCAGCGCTCGAGCTCCCAATCCTCTGTCGGCCGCTCACCGCTGCTCCACGAGGAGGCCAAGTGTGCGGCTTTGCGGGACTTTGAAGAGACCCGCAACCTGGCTGCCCACCACTCCCAGCTGAAGGCCGAGTGCTACATGAAGGCGAAACAGGCTGTGCAACGGGGCAATGGCAACGTGGCGCTCTATTACTCCGAGATAGCGAATCTCCACAAGCAGAAGATCGACTCCTTCAACCAGCGGGCTGCCAACTGCATCATGGAGGTCCACCGGCACACGCAGAACAACCCGGACCTGCTTGATCTGCACTACCTGCACACGGTGGAGGCGATTAGCTGCCTGGACCTGTTCCTCGATCGCCACATTACGGTGCTGCGGAATTGCACACGCGTCTACAAGCATATCTTCATCATTACGGGCCGGGGTCTGCACAGTGCCAACGGCGTGTCCACCATCAAGAACCGTGTCAAGTCCAGGCTGGTCGAGCGACGGTTGCGGTAAGTGAATGGCTTTTATTTGGTCTCTATCCCGGCTAATCCCGTTTCACTTGGCAGCTGGCAGGAGGTCAATCCGGGATTGTTGCGCGTGAAAGTCTTCTCGGCTTCGCGCCACTCAAAGAACTTCTGATCGGAGGCGTAGTGACCGGCAGGTCATATGGAGGAGCATGGACACCGAACGTAGAATCGAGATAACCCACCTCAAGTGTCATCTATTTTTTTAATTATACCAAACAGTTACGAAATTCTCTGTCCGAAATGCTTAATACCTTCGCTTTCGTGGGGGAAAACATTCCTGTTTTTTTTTTCAATACTTCCAACTACTTAAGTGTATGTTCGTTACTTAAATTTCCTATTTTTTGTTAATGTTATGCTTCCACCAAATCATGAATTCGTGTGAAACGCGAATTTGGCAACGAATTACTGAACGTGGTGCTTAAATTATCTTACAAAGAGAGATATTACAGGAAGAATACATATTTTGTATACCGTTTTCTGTATAAACTAGCGTCTAAGAATAGTCTTAAGTTACATATAAGTAAAAGTAGCGTAACATTTAAGATGGGTATTCATTAAAGGTTATCGGAATAATAATTATTTAGTTTTTCTAATAACATGCAGCTGGAGTCCTAGGGAAATCTGCTTTAAATTAAAGATATACATGTGAAGTATACATATGTATATATTTTATCGGCTGTTTAATGGCCATCTGGTCCCATGGGTGAAGCTCTAATCAACCGCGGTACAGGTACGGCGGCTTACCCCACACCTGTAATTATTCCCGCTGTTTGCCTAGACTACCTGGGAGGAATACAGCTGCAACCTTTTCAGTTTATGTTTGAAACATGGAAAGACAATCTTTATTAACCATAAAAATTAATAACTTCTAGCCTGACCTTGGCAGCAAGCAGCTATTAGCTGATCGGGGCAGGATACACGAAACGTTGCGTACACCTGCCCGTCTGGTGGAATGGTGTCTCCACACTTACATTTAATTCGAATCTTAGTCTAGAACATTGATGGCAGTCTGAGCGAGAGCTCTGTAGTTTTTGGTTATGGTCGTGTTCGCCATGGACACTAGGTGGGGTCCTGTGAGTTGGGCACATGCGCTGCTCCCGGGGATTGATTCTCCTTGCCGCTGTGCAGGCGGTTGCCGATGGCCATCAGTTCCATGAGATTGGACCGACTGCGCTTGGGGGTGTAGCGCGAGGAGCTAGAGTTGGTGGCCTTTTCCCGCGGCGGAGTGTTCAGAAAGACGCCCTCGAAGATGGTCTCTAGGCTGTTGCTGCGGCTCAGCGTGGCCCCAGAGTCGTCGGCGTCGCTGAGTGGACTGATCTGGGCGTTGATCTCGTGCAGAGCCACGTACTCTGGATTGTTCTGGCGGATCTCCACCTCCTGGGTACGGGGCAGGAGCTGTTGCTTCGGCGTCTCGATGTCCGAGAGGTTGAGGTCGTCGATTGGCGACGGGGTGCGTCCGTGCGGTGAGTAGGCGCGGATTTCGAAGGCCGGCAGCTCGTCGCAGCTGCCCAAGGGAGACGCTTCCTCCCGCTCGAAGGCTAGCGAAAGGTCGCTTTCGCTCTCAAGATCCACGGAGGTCAGCGAGCACTGCAGCTGCTCTTTGCAGCGTTCCTCCGCGCACAACATATTTACTGCGTCCGATGTGTCCATTGTCTGGCTCGCATCGATGGCGCGTCAGTTTCTTATAAACTATCCTCCAGGCAACAAAACTGCGCTCTGCCTGTGATCCGCGGCTACCTTCGCGGAAATCTACCACCGCAGGTAGACGGGGTCAGGTCACGTTATTCGATTTTGGGATTTCTTTCTTTTGCTGTTGCTATATTTACATATATATTTGTATATATTTGAATATTGAAACAAACAATTTGAAATCTCAACAATTTTACAATAGAGATGGCAAAATGATGATGGTGCTACTGATAGTATCGATAGTTTGAATTCAACTAGGAAAATTTCCAATTATTATAGATGGAAATATTCTTAATAAATATCAAACGATAAGTTAAAAAATATGCCAGTTTTAAATATGTTATTTGATTAATAGCCTTTATGTTTATTAATATGTTGCAAAAAAACATCAATGCTGTCACTATTGTTTTTTACATCTCTAAAATAGATTCCGTTTCCAATAAAATACTCATAAAAATACCAAAACTGAAGGCTTTTAAAGTTTTCCACAAAACGGTTACACTTAAATAGCACGTGTATTTTATCCTGCTTGATAATCGGATTCTAATAAATTCTTCTTATAACTACTTTCTGAAAATATTCAGCTTATTTTTTTAAATTTTGATAATAACTTTAATTTTCAGACTAAAATTTTTTAGGACTGTGTTAAGTAAATATCTGTGTCACCAGACGATTTGATCTCTATAGCTGCCTTCCTACTGTATTAGTTTTAAGCTATAGCTATAGATATTGTTATTTATTTCCTACATTTCCTAAAGGTGTTGCTAATTGATTAAAGAAACTCTTTTTTACCGCTCATAAATGATTTATAAAAATTCCTAATTTGCTTTCCTTATTTTAAATCTAATATATGATTCTCCCCAATTAGGTAGCTTTTAATATCTTCGCAAAACCGTTGGGCTTATTATTAATACATTTTTACTGTGTAACCTCAAGACCAAGTGTCACTAGCCAAACTAAACTTGTATCATAATAATTAAATAAATGTGCACTTACTTGCAAGTGTTTCGTCATTTAAAATTTAACTGAAACTTAATATGTGACCGCATTTGTAAGGTGACTATCGATAAGCAATCCCGTCTATCGAGAGGAACGTCGGTAATGATGACGACCTTTTGGAGAATCTGGCAACGTAATGGCAGCACTGTTAATGTTTCGCGGCAAATTTGAGGTATTATGAATTTTCGAAATTATTAGATAATGCATTGCACAGGCCAACAAAATGAAAGAAATACTTGGCTTCTTAAGAAAAATTAAAACTGTATAACATTTTCTGATCACTAATTATTTACGAATAGCAGACCGATCGCGTTATAAAAAAATAAATAATTTGTATAGCAAAAAGGAAAGGAAAGGCGCTATAAAACCTTGTTTCTTTTTAAGAACTGAAACATTTTTCTGGTGGTAAATCGTAAAATAAAATATATATTTAAACACAGTGCTAAAGAATTTTCCTTCATAACTTTTATTCGAATCTGTCTTTTGTTGGTTTCGTTTATGCTTAGCTTGCGTTTGCTCGTTAAACAAGTTAATTAGTGAAATTATCGTACATCGTCATTAAAAGTCATAAATTGTGGTATATACGGTATAGCATGTACGTTGGTTTATACATCGAAATATAGTACTCCGGTTCGCTAACTCTGTTGCATTCTGCAATCAATGTGCAATTAAACATTTATCTATCTTAATTATTTTTCGATGCGCAAGCTTTTAGCTGCCCACTCAACACAATTGTTGCTCTGTCATAAAAACAATTAATCGTTAAATTATTTAACAAATTGTTTAAAGCGTATTTGAAAGTATACATTAAGTATAGTAGTTTAGTTTTTCGTTTACCTACAATTAAATTACAATTAAATACAAATCTTTAAAGTAATGCCTAGAAAACATATTTCGTTTCTTGGAAGTTTGTATTTCGCTTAATTCCTTTACTTTTACATATCTTGAGCGCAGATTTCATTTAACTAACATTTTTCTTTGGTTTTTACCATACGCATAGAGTGAAACACGAAAGTTTTGCCACAAATCCTGTGCCTAAACATTTAATTTAATTTTATTAAATTCAATTTGATGCTTTTCTCGTTTGGGATGTCACTTAGCTTGTTTATAATGAATGTATGGTTATGTATTCGATAATTATGTATCTTTGATGATTTCCTTTGTGGACATGGCCGACGTGAGATTTATTCCACCTGTACTACTTTTATTTATGAGTATTCAACAGCTTACATTAATATTAGGGGACCTTCCAATGCCTTACGGAGCAGTTATGCCCCTGAAAGATGACATTTTCGTTACGAAAATTAAAATAGAGTCGAACTTCATAAACGTGAACTTTCCTTACCTAGTAAGTAAGTCGAATCACTGGAATGGCAGTAGAAATTCGAAATATATTTCTTCAAGTAAGTTCAAACAGCGGGAAACAAAATCAAAAGTGAAACCTATAAGGTTCAAGGTAATCTTTCCAGCAATCTAACTAGTATACTTTCAGACATTCTATTCATATTACTTAAATTATATTGTAATGATAAAATATAGGACACAGGAAATAAAATCAAACTTTATGGGTGAAATATACTTAAGACTGGAAAATGATTGAAAGTGTGAGCTCGGCCTTAGAAGTTCGACAGTGATTTTCGAGCGAATATTTATCGGATTGGGGCCCAATTTTTTTATTGAGATCTCTGCTGATCGGATCATCATCGCTTTAAGTTTGGCACACGCTCTGAGTAACGCTTTCCTGCTCGCCTCTTCGTTCCCGTCCCCTGCTCCGTTCCATCCCCAATACCCTGAACGGGTCTCAGTTAAGGCCCAGGAGTCGCTTGAAGGCCCGCCGGTAGTCCAGATTGAATATGGTGTAGATGACCGGGTTCAGGCCGGAGTTGATGTAGCCCAGCCATGTGATGAAGTTCTTGAACTTGTTCGTGGGACAACAGCTCTGGCAAAACGGCAGGATGACGTACATGAGGAAGAAGGGCAGCCAGCAAATAACAAAGACACCCATGATAATGCCCAGAGTGCGGGCTGCCCGCCGCTCCTTGGACAGCGAGATTTTCTGCTTTTCCTCTATGAACTGGTTGACGCCGCTCGGCTTCTTCTGCAACGGGGTGGCGGATACGGCGGCGGCGCCTGTCGATGATTGCGGCGGGGTCAGCTTGAGGGACGTCTGCTCATCCGCTTGGGTGACACACACCTGTGTAAAATCGCCATAGCAATTAAATATTTATTAAAATGTATACAATTCCACTCACCTGTATGCATCCCTTGGGATCGCTTCCGCTCTCTGTGCTAATCTCGGCATCCGACTTCCCTCCGCCCGAGTGTCCGCCCCCGGTGCCACAGCCACCTCCTCCTCCTCCGCCGGCGGGAAGGAGCTGCTGCTCACCGTGGGGCTCGCAGGTGGACGAGGACTGTGACTTGCGTCCACCCCTGGCCTTGCCGTGCTTGATCGAGTCCTTGATCTTGGCGCGCCGCGACTTCTTCACCAGGACAACGACATGCTGCTGCTGCGGATCTCCGCTACCCTGGGATCCCGCCTTGGAGCCATCCGGATGCTGCTGCTGCTGGGGCTGGTGTGTCTCACTGCTGATGCTCTCCTGGTCGTTCTGGATCATGGGCGTGGTGAAGTGGGCGCGATCACGGCCGCAGCACAGCCAGCTTGCCAGTATGCGCGACTTGGAGCCCTTGGCGGATGTAGATGCTGCGGCCGGCGAGGAGTTAGTAATGGGCTCCAGCTCGGCGGACTTCAGGGCGATCGTATTGAGCTTGTTGGCCTTGGCCCGCTCCCGCAGGCGTCGCCGCGTAGCCACGAAGATCTCGATATAGACGATGGTCATAATGGCCAGCGGGATGAAGAAGGAGCCCAGTGAGGAGTAGATGACGTAGCCACGCTGTGAGGTCAGCTCGCAGGGCGTGGCACTGGTGAACTCGTCCGGCCAGTCGTTCCAGCCGATCAGCGGCGGACTGCTGATCAGGAGAGAGAGCAACCAGACGCCGGAGATGAGCAGCAGGACGCGACCGACGGTCCGCTTCTGGGCGTAGTTGATCGGGTCCGTGATCGCCCAGTAGCGATCCAGGGCGATGGCGCACAGGTTAAGGATGGAGCTGGTGCAGCAGAGCACGTCGCAGGTGAGCCACAGCTTGCACAAGTGGATGCCGAACTCCCACCGCCCCAGGATCGAGTAGGCCACATTGAATGGCAGCACCAGCAGTGCCACCGTGAGATCGGCCACAGCCAATGATACGATAAAGAAGTTCTGGACGATGCGCAGTGGCTTGTAGGTGAACACGCTCAGGATCACCAGGATGTTCCCAATAATGGTCAGCACGATGATTACGGACAGCACCAAGGCGGTCAGCAGTGCCTCCCATTCCGGCACCGCCAGCTGCAACCCCAGTACGCTGCTGTGCAGTTCCTCCACTTCCCCTCCGCACTCTCCGGCGTCATCTAGGTCCGAGTCAGCCTGGGATGTGCTCATTGCCGCCGCCACGGTGGTGAGGCCCTCCACCAGCGAGCCGGATATGTTGGCCACCGTCTCCACCTCGATGCCCGCCGCATCCGTGACGACATCGCCGCCTCCGGACTTCGTACTACCGACGGCGGCAGCAGCGGTTAAAGCCGCCGCCGCCACCGTTGTGGTGACATTTATGAACAGGATCTGATCTGCCGATGGCATCTTGTCATCGCCACTTGCTCCTTCGGGCTTCGGCTGCGCTCACATGCGTCTCGTCTCGGTTGGCCGGAGGTGGGAAAGTGCGGTTTCTCTGGCTTCCGTCTGCGGAGACAAATGTGTTGGAAAAGAGGATTAATGTGGCTGCGAAAACCCCAAATGGAGGAAGGAATATCCTCGGGTATTGTGTTCATTATGCATAAATATGTTACATGTGCCTTGACGCTCTCGACAAGGAGCCGCTGGTAAAGCAAGTGGCAAGAGGTGATAAAATAAAGGAAATCACAAGAAGAAAATTAAATCTCAGCTGAAAGTCAAGGACTAAAACGTGGAAGCTTTAAATATATTCCATCTCAAAGGTATTTGCAATTTAAAAGATCAACTTAAGGTTTTTAAATATATATTTTATTATTTGTTTCCCAATCCCCAAGTAGGTGGGTGAATTTTAAGGCACCATGGTGACGAACGGGGTTTATATGGGCCCGTCTGTCGAGTTCTGTCGGGAGTTGTCGTCGTCCCGTGTCATCGATGGGCAAAACTTTTGCCATCAGGCCAAGGAAAATTGTTAGGGCGGTGAGTACAGCACAAGGCAATCAGGATCATGTCAAATCCAAATTATTTACAACTTGTCAATAAGCATGCACACAGGACATTCGAACGATGGTCTTCTCGATGGAGGCCTATGAAAATACACAAAAAAAGGTCAAGTAGCCTGTTCGGGGCCTAAGAAGGCACGGTCAGAAGGTCATTAACAATTTAAATGACAAATCTTGTCGCATTATCTCTGCTTGGGATAAAATATTTAAAAATAATTAAAAATGTCAAGCCAAAGCGGGTCGGAACAGATGGCCCTAAGTAAATTCTTTTCCCGGTAAGCGAGATGGCTTCGAGGATAACTTGAACAATGAACCGCAAGCCCTGTCGTTCGCCTTCCTGCGTCAATACTCCGCTCATCCCCTGCCCCATAATCATCGAATAATTGTTGCACTGCTTTTTCCTCTTTCACTTGACACTTCTATATCCGCTAAGCTCTTGCCAACTTCGCCCCCTTCCTGCCTGTTTGCCACGCCCATGCCCGATGGCAGTTGAAAGAACATTAATCAAAATAACCCGCTCATAAACTGAACTCTCCAGCAGCGCGGCAGCTCTCCAGGAAGCGGGAAAGGAAGGATCAACTTTGAAGCAAACATTTTCATTCAGCCAAAAATTGTTTCGCGTTTTTTTCTCTCCACGGGCGGGTTGCTTTGGGCCATGGGCCGAGGGCCGAGGGGGTTTGGCAGATTGCTAATGCCTCTGAATCCTACCTTGATTTCTGTCTGCAAATGTAAAGCTTTTAGCCGAGAAGTATTTTCGGTTTCTTGTTTTTTTATTATGTTCTCTTTTTTTGCGGGCTCAACAAATAGATGGGGAAAAAGTTTTAAGCGATTTTTAGTTGGTTGGCCAGCCAGATTTTGGACACGATTCGAGTTCAAGGGTGCCCGAAGTGGGCCCTCAACAAGCAGCGAGCCATAAAGAAACCTTAAAGACCCTGGCAATGGCTTAAAGAAATAAATGCTGCTGTAAACAGAGTTATAATGTAGATACTGCCATATAATATAACAATTGACTTTCACAAATATTTATTAATTTACCTAATTGATAAATAATGTAATGATTAGGTTTATAAACAAAAGCAAATAAATAAATCATAGTTAATGACTTGTTTTTTTCTAATTTTCTGAGAACACGTTTAAGTTAAATAATATTTGCTTCTCTACGGAAATAATACAAATTAAGATATTTAAACCAGTTTTAATGCTTTTTAGATGCTCATAACTTATGAGTCATAAGAGCTACTTCCGGATATTCTAATAATATTAAAGAAATAAAAGTATACAATTGTGCATAATTTTCGAGAAAAATTCTAGGTAATACATAAATTTTCCAGCGCGTGTCGGGAATTGTATTCCCATTGGTAAACTGATTTTCAGTGGGAATCCACGCGACATAATTGAATAACTCGTGGGCCGAGGGAAACTTGAGACGGGGACTTGGCCCATTTTGTTTCTCGCCTGTCCTGGCCGCCGGCCGATAAGCTTGTTACAAAGCTCTGCTGATTACGGGTCCAGCGCCCAGAAGCAGGCAGCGATCCGTGTTCTTGGGCCAGCGAGTGCGAATGAACAGCTTAGGATAGTTTGGAACCCCCTCCGACTTAAGTTCACTGGAATGGGGAAAAGTTTTTTGAACTCGTTATGCAGTCGCTCGCAAAGGAAGCGACCTTGACTCAACGGGCTTCCGCATAAATATATGTATACATATAGTTCTATATATATTGGAGCACCCGCATGTACATATGTTTGGGCTAGCTTTCCATACACATGGACATGTCCTTTTCGGCAAACTTGTCATTAGCATTTGTGTGTTTGCATGCAGATTCCCAGCAGAGGGAAAGTTTGGCAACCTTAGCGGGGCCCAAAAAAGAAAAGGTATACATTTCGTTTGGGAAAAATCCAATGGAAAACTTAAAGTCCCTCCTTTGCTTTGGCTTCAACAGTAAGTACAGTTTTTGTTTAGCTTGGAAAGAGTATCCGAAAGCCTTTGTTGAGGGCTCAGCTCATTTGTTTTCCTCAATTTTGCGCCGTGTCAGGCTCATTAAATATGCAAGAGTTCCGGCATATCTGCAAGATACACGCATCCTCGACATCAAGCCCACCCACTCGGGCTTTATTTATAGCCACATTAGGCACTTGGTCGGCTAAAAATACAAAAGGCCGATTCGCCTTTGATGCTGATCAAGTTTGCCACACGGAACGAAAGAGATACGCGGTACTCGTTTCAATAAAATATACTGTATACAGGGGAATATGCATCTTGGGGAATTTCTCTTAATTGGCAGTGATGAGTTTGTGGGTCAGGGCTAGAGATGACTAAGGTATCGATATTTATTGATATTTTTTAGGCTTGAATTTTGACATGATATTGAAATTTCTGGGAGTTAGGGTTTTTTTCAATAAATGAAATACTTTTATATATCAAATTTAAGCTGGAAATCTTCTTGAGATTTATTAATTTAGAAATCAAGGATCGATTAAATAAAGGTTGATTAATAACAGATTAATAATAAGATTTATGAATCTATCGGTTTTAAGATGGAATTTGTAATTTGTATTTTCAAGGTGTTAAGGTTTTTAATTCTAATTAAATTTAAATTAATGTTAAAATTAAATCTTGTTATACTGAACTCGTTATTAATTAATAGATATTTTCGATAACTTTAGATTTTCGTTGTGCATTGATTTGATAGCTTTACTCGTCCCTGCTATACTGAGATACAGTACATCGCTAGTCGCAGGAACTTGTCTGCTTGTTTCATTTCATTTGCATGATTAATGTGGCATACAATTATTCCAACACAGGCCCATCCGCATCACATTTTCCCCGATTTAATAAACAAGCCCAAAAAGAAGAAAATTTCTAAATTCTTAACAAACAAAACGAAGACTGCGAAAATGATTCGCTTTGATTGCGTGGCGGGCTCTTTGAGCTTCGAGAATTTTAAATATTTAACGCGTAATTAAAACGGGTGCAATTGATTGGAAATTATGAAATGTTTTCGTGCCTAAATAAACATGATTGGGCGGGCCCCCCGTCAAGGGAATGTTGGGTTAGAAAAAACTGGAAGCGGGAGGAGGTCTCCGGCTCTGTGTTTTTCCCTTCGATTTTCCACTGTCTCTGGGGCAATTAAAGGCCGCTGATCTGCCACCGAGTTGACAACTGGCCAGCCGGCAGATAAGACTTCGTTGCCAATTTCCATCAGAACCACCTGCGTTCATTTACTGCTCTGGCAGTTTCTCCCATTACCAGGTTATACACTGTTCATTGGGATTAGGTTTTCACTTAAGGTCTGGGATAAACCTATTTCTAGGTGCAATGAAAATAAATATTTTTTTATAAGAATTAGGGTTGTAAACTCTTGAATTAAATGGTTTAAGTTTGGGTTATAGTATAACTAGGCTTTATAATAATTTCTTAAGAAAATATGAACGTATGTTAAACTTCTCTTCTACATTATTTCTCCCCGTGTACTTGCATGAACTGAATTGAAATAGGCCTAAATGAAAGTCGCCTCCGTTACCTGTTCTCAATAAAATGCAATCCGAGCCGAGTCGAGTCGAGTCGAGTTGAGTTGAATTGGGCTCGGTGAATGCAATGGAAACTGCGGGATATGGGATGTGACCATGCATGTGGCCCCTGGGGCCTTATCCGCACACGGACAGACGCCGGGCACTTCGCACACATTCATGCAATTTTGCGCTTTTATTACGCAGCTATCGGTATTGTTTTGGACTAGAAATTGCATTTAGTGGGGCACTCGGGCTTTCGGAGTGGGGGAAAATATTCAACAATATTAAAAATCAAAACCCAATCCCCTCCGTTTGCTGAGGGTCGAGAGCAGCACAGTTATATATCAACTATGGGACGACAGACAGGTTGCAAATTTGTTAACGCGTTGATGCGGACTTCTGTTTGGCTTTCTGCGGATTTCTTGGTTTCTTGGGTGTCCTCTGTCCTCTCCGCTTTTCCGCTTCTCCAGCTTTTCCCGGAATCCGGTCTTTGCTGTTGTTGGCTGTTGCATGTGCCATGTGGGAAAATACCCGCGTATCGTCCCGCTTTCATTGTTCTTTCTTTATTTTCTCTTTTTTATTTGCCAATGACAAGAACACGCTGATGTGTGAGCAATTGGGATAAAGGGATGAGTGTGCGGGAAAACGGGACGGGAGTGGAGGAAAATGCTCGCCAAATGAGCAGCAGATTGATGAAGCGGAAAATATTCGCCGTAAAGTAATGAGCGCTGCTCTGCGAACTGGCTGATTGGATGAAGACGATGGCATTCGAAACCAGCAGTGGCTCGGATTCCGTTTGTGTAAAGCTGAAGTAAACAATATACTTTACTGAGGCTTAATTAAACCATAAATGTACTCAGCACTTAACAATCACAGAAATGTAATTTAATGAAGCCTGATTAATATATTATTTACTAAATAAAGTCTTTTGGATCTAGTTAGAATTATTCTAGGCAACGTTATGCTAATGCACACTAGGTAATCAAATAAGCTTTCTTTCCTCTCCATACTCTTAATTTTTCCTTTTTAATGAATAAGTTTCTTAAAAGAACTTATTAAATTCATTTGAACATAAAGTCCCAGATAGATATTCCTTTTTGGACCTAAATTGCTCCAAATTCGTCCAATTCCTTGCCGATTATGTCAATCGCTTGTCGTGGCCTGGTGCAACGTCAGCAATTTGTAAGCGCTCTGGTTTTCCTGCACCAGGAATATCCGGAAACTGGAATCCAGGAAAAGGAAACCTAGGATGTGGCACGTTTCTGGAATTTAATGCGGGTCCAAGCCATTCGAAAATTGATGCGTACTAGTGCACAATCGCAGCGGCACTGACAGACAGACAAAAAGGAGAAAGCGAGAAACGCCAGTGGGGCGGATGGATGGACAGATGGACACTGGAGCAGGACCAGGGAAGACTGGCCATACCTGAAACTGATAAACATGAAAATCATCATCATTGGCAAAAAGCAAACCAGCCATGTAAACTGCTAGC
>JAEIHY010011830.1:0-18949 GCA_018904565.1 Drosophila tsacasi
ACAGAAAATGTTTAGTGTAGTGTCCGCAATATTCATTGTTCGCTACCTGTTGGCGATTTTCTCACGCATTCATTTTCCACTTTCAGTTTTTAGTTTTCAGCCTGCGACTGATTTTCATCAGACTTTGGCTTGCTAACTAGAAAAACTAAACAAAAACTAACAAAAATACGGGCATGGACCACCTGTTAATTGGGTAGAATGACAGAAAATTGTGTGTCCAAACTCCCGGGGTTTTGGGATAACGTAATAATTTTGTGTGAAGTCCGATAGCATCTTTATATGGTAGGCGGTCGCTCTCATAATTATGACATAAGACGGAAGTGCCTGGGAAGAGGGCGTTATATTTGGAGAAACAAGTAAAGTGGGGTTTTCAAGGAAAAATATATTCAAAGAGCTACTGTTTAGTTAAACTACGGAATATTTAAGCATTACTTGGAAATGTTCCAGCTAGTGGTATAACCTGACTGCCAATAAATTATCCTTAAGGCAGAGTTTTGTATAAGGTATGCAGTATAGTAAATATTTCAGATTTACAGTCGCCTTATACAAGTACCACTGTAGTTGCCGATGGAGGGGCGTGAACAAACAACTTTCTTAAGACTCTGTGAATGTTTTTAACGTGTGTAAAAATATTTGCCATTATCTATCTCTGCAAGCCGAGACTGGAATACATCGCCTACGGCTGGCCATAAAAACTTCAGCGGACTTTAGGAAGGGAAAGGCAAGGAACACGGAATTGGGTTTCCCTTTGGACCACGATTTATCTATTTCGGTTTATCAGCTAATAAACGCTTAAATAAAATACACACTCTGAGCTAAATTACAGGAGGACGACGGCGGCCTGGCATGGCAGCCATGTTCCGAGGTTTCAGGGTTCCCGGCTTCCAGGGTTCAAATCTTGTTTGCTGACTTTGGCCATAAAAAGAATTGGCCGTGGCCATAGATTTGCTCCGTTCTAACGACATTTGAAGTGCTGCTGCTGCTGCAACCAGCGTCTAATCTTGTTTTGGCCGTTTCCCAGATCCGAGAGTTCCTGGCCAGCAGCCGCCGTTGGCGATTTGTGTTTGCCCATGTTCATGATCACTTAATTAAAGCTGGCCCCCAGTTTCGCCGGCTTTAGCTTTATGTTTATTGCGGCTGCGCGGAAAATATGCTGTGTGATGCCTGATAAATTTATCTGGCCGCGCGAAATGAGCGTAATTTGGTGGGTTCTCCCTGGGATTTCCTGGGCAGCTCCCTTTGCCTGACAAGCTGATATATGTGCGTGATAAATGTGGCAAATGCGGTTTGTGTTGTTTCTTTGCCGCGATTGGAAATCACGCAATTGTCGAACTTCGGTGCGCTATGTGGCAGCGAAAGAGCTGCGGCGCTTAATCTGCCGCACGTAATTCCCATTTCCAAATGATCGGGATTTACACCAAATCGAAGGCACTGTCTATCTGATTTGCAGTTAATGACTTTCTTTCTGTTTTTAATTGTAATTGTGGGTTTCTTTTTTTCACTTCAATGGCGGCGTTCCTTATTGAGACAAGATCAGTGGTGATACTTGACCGATAGCTGAAGCTATTCGATAGTAGTGCGATAACTGTGTTAAAACCCAAACAGTGAAACGGTGGATTTTTTAAACGGTTATTTTTTTTAAATCAATAAAAAAATATGCATATTTCAAAGTAAGTAAATGATTTACCTACTTTAACTAACGGCATTGTTGACACGACATCTTCGTATAAATATCCGTAGATCTTATCAAAATATTTGTACAATGTCAAATAATTTTTGAATGAAGGCCAAAATAACAGCCGCTGGTCGTAGGTACGTAAGGCCGAAAAATTCGTTGAATAGCTTGCTCTGCGAACGATAAACTGGCTTTTCCGCTTGCCCCGATCCCCGCGTTTGCTGTCCTGCTCTGATGCTGCTGTCAACGCTATCTCCGCCGTCATCAACGTCACTGTCGCTGGTGCCGTCTCTGTTCGATGCTATGGGGATGATCTCATCTGGTTTTAACCTGTCTAGCCACTAAATCAAAGTCAAAGAAGCGAGTGACACATTTTTACCCGATCGACCGAAAAATACCCTCCACACAAAAAAACCTACAGACGTAAAATTAATGATGGCATCTTTATTAAAAATAAACGCTGATAGCTTGAAAAATGTGTGCTCTCGCTAAACAAACACATTGTGCATCATCTCAGCTGATGAGCGGAAAGCGATGATGGGGTTGGTGTGAACACACCCAAAAGTATGCGGCCGGATGTCATCGATGCAATCGACAGTAGTTGGGAATTTTGTCGAATGTACTTTGGGTATTTTATATGTAATTTTGCTTTGCTTTGCATGTCGTGAGTGGCAATTGGGCTTTTTTGATTGATTTCGAAATTGCAGGCGGCGCCCCATTTTAAGTTGTCTTCTCTGCTGTTTTTATATCATAAATCTCGCATAAATCGATTTAAGCTGCCCCTGGCCACGCCCACCTGCTGGTGGGCCCCATCAATTAATTACGCTTTTTCAATGTCAAACTGTCGCAGGCAAAAAAGGTGCGTCGTCGTCGTTTGCTTAACCCTTCCCTTAGCTGGCTGCATAAATCTTGGGGCGCCGCAGAATGGTACCTGTGAGTTGGGTCTGAGGCCTGATCCTGCAGCTTAGCATTTTTTTCTAATTGCACGTTTCCATCGCCACGATGTGAAGGTCACTGACAGCATTATGTGCACAGAGAAAAACTGACTATTTAAAAGTGGGACTCGAAGAATTGGGGGCAATACGAAGGCGGGAATAAAATCCAGAACAATTTTAGTCATTCCCCAGTGCATTATCCGCGAACATACATATATAATTTCGCGCCTGGCTTACAATGCCGCCGGCCTGTCTCCAACAACAAGCTACGGGCGGAATTGTGGATGGGGCTGGGTGAGCTTACTTTATTCACCTGCCTGTATGCCACCAAACTGCAGCAGCAGCCGCGGTGCAACCAGTTCGCATGAAAATGCATAATCAATCACCAGCGACAACAGAAACCAGAAAATGCCGCGTCTTTGTGGCAGAAGATGGAATACCCTAGATAAAAGCTTCCATCGATCTTAGCAGCATATTGAAATTTTCTGCCACTTTGAGACAATAGAAAAGACCAGCTAAAAGTCAAAGTTTATCACGCTAATTTATTTCAATAGCTCAATTTTTACAATCTTGAAAATTGAATTTTTCTTGTGGAGTCTAACGGAATCGATAGCGAAAACAATGTATCGATAGTTGCTTATAATTCATATTAGAAAGTTAAATATTCAATTCATCGATATTTTCGCGCGTTGATCGGAAAGTAGGAAGAAATTGTGGCGCTATATACTTTTTTTTGTGATTGTTTTAACACCTGTGATAGGATCTTATTGAGCAAGGTTAAGTGCGAAGTGCAATTTCGTTATATGTGACTCGGCGCGAAGTTAGGGTATCGCGAATTCCGACGCCCATTGACCGTATCATTGGAGCATCTTCATCTGACATTTCGCACGACTCCAATGTGAAGGTGCGATTGCTCGCTTTACTTGCTATATTCGCCTTACTTTACCGACTCTACGCGCGACTCCAAGCTCCAACTCCAACTATCCACTTGACTTGTTAACAATTCGTGTAAAGTTGCCGCTCATTAAAAACTCATAAATCAGGGAGGCAGGGAGGAGGAGGAGGAGGTAATTGCCGTTGCCGGCCCAGTGTCAAAATAAAGGAAAATAAAGGAGCCTTCTGCTTGGCCCGCTCAGCGGAAATGATCGACCACCAGGTGGAGGAATGGAATACACAGCTATTCGACAGTGGTTTCCGCATATTGGATGGCTTATGGGCCTTTGATTAATGATAAATGTGCCCGGTGCATCCGCCGCTATGACATTTATCCCAGCGCCGACGCCGCCGCCGCTGCTTCAGCCTGAGAACCCGCTAAAGAAGTCGATGCCAAAGTCGCCAGTTAAAGCCATTAAACCCCGATGGAGCTGCTTGGGCGCACAATTTAAAGCAGAAACTAACGCAGTTAGACAACAAAACCACTTTCAAGAGCTAGCTCTGGCTGGCCTGGCAAACAGGGAAAACGGCTTTCAACTCGTTTCGCTGGCCGCTCTGTTGCAGTTGCATGCACTCGGAGAGAAAATGTGACTTAAGAAGGGTAACAAAATTCATACTTTTAGGCACTCTTAATGTCCTGTGCTTTAAAATACAAAATTTAGAGGCCTTAAAAGAAAGTTTTCATTGTTTTATATCGACTTTTTATAATACTTTTCTACAAATACCTAATAAAAGCTAAAACTTCTTTCAGTGCCTCGCTGCTGGTGATGTTGTTGCTGCCGTGGGTGCAGCCGTTGCATGTTGCATGCTGCCTACTGCCTGCTGCCAGTACGTTCAACTTTTCCAGTTAACAGTTAGATTTTGAAATAGCCAGCAGCATTGGCTCTGTCTCTGGCTTTGACTATGGCATACCAGTTTTCTGGCCACGGCTTGAGAACCCGGCGATCAAGATGCGCAACACAGCCACCCGACGGAAGGAAATTGCAGTCCAAGTCGCCAGTCGTTGCCGTTGCGCACATCAAATAAATACTGGTACTTGGCAATTTTTGTGTTAAAACAAAATTAAAGCAATGCTGTGTGCGGTGTAACATTAACCCAAATACATAATTCTCTGGCGCATCGACGGACAAGGATCGGCGCATTAATCATTGGCAAACAGCCAGAAGAAGGGGACAGCGCATATTTGGGTCTATGGGTGAGTTCCTCTACCACTACTAATATCACTACCCTAAGCAGGAAATCATTAGAGCGGCTTAAAGGAATCTCTGCGGTTTTGTATATTTCTTGGGAATTCTGTTTTTGAGCTAAAGCTCTGCCTCAAGGTCGGTTTCTAAGATTTCTGACGGAGATTTTGTGGCATATTTTGACAGGGGAGCAGAAGTTCTTCAAGGTTAAGGGATTTTCTTTGTTTTCTTCATGTTTCTTTGAAGAAACCGAAGTATTTTAGGTAAATATTATTATATTTATATTATATATTAAGCATTAAATCTTCTTTATTGCCTTGTTGCCCCTTAAATGCAATGCTGTATACATAGAAGTGAGACATTACCACAAGGTACACGAGAAAGAACAATGTATACTTATTGTCAGCAGGAAAGCGTCTAGATCCGATTGACTTTAGCTGACTGTTGACAAGTTTCTGATAAGATTAATATGCCGCACGAGCTTAAAGGTTAAGCATGCAAATCAGGGAGCCGTGCAGAGGGTAGCATTGACCGCTCAGAAGGACATGTGCAAGCTCTGGGGCCAGGCGAGGTAGCAGCAGGAGGCTGAGCTACTAAATCTCTTTATTGCACAGAGTGCCACCAACACAATGGGGGAACTGAACTGAACTGTAGACGCCGACTTATTTGTACTGGGCTCTGCACTACGCAGGGACCCTGCCTCATTCCTGATGTATTGTTTTTAGCCCCTTGTTTATGGTGTGCCTGCTGGCCTGTTTTGTTTATGCACATGCATCCAATGAGATCAAGTCTCGATACGCTTCGATTTGTTAAGAGATGGCACCTCAGCGAACTGGTGCTTGGTGCTTGGTGGTTGGTGGTGTCGCCTTGACATAATTGAGACATTATCATCGATGGTTCCACATCGGCCGACTCTATTTGCTACGCCAGAGAAAAAGAAGGAAAGAGTCTGGGGTCTGCAAAATGTCAAGGTTACATTGCCGACCTTTTGCCAACGACGGCGACGACGCCAACAATTTAAATGCAATTTTTGCTTAAATAAGAAATAAAATCCCCATGCAAAAGGCACAACAAATATTTGCTAATTTATCCTGTACGTGTCCTCCAACTAAGTGCACAGGTTTTAGGCCTTAAGCCGGCAGCAGCAACAGCCGCACGCTGCCATTGAGTTGACCCTCCTCGTCCTCTTCGCTCTTTGCTCTTCGGGGCCGTGTTGATTGTTTGCGTTGGACGCTCGCTGTTAAAATGCCTTTGATCTTCTGATATTTCAGCTTGGTGCTGGACCTGGACCTGGACCTGCACCCGGTGGTACCGACGCACGGCGGGCGTATTTAACTTGACTTTGACTCCAGGCCCTTTTCTGGTCTCTGCGGGCAACTTGTTAAAAAGAATGTCGACTCCGGGCAACGCATGTTTCCTCCAGCTTCTTCTTCTCCCATTTGGGTTTGGGTTTCTGCTCTTCTGGATCCTGAAATTTCGCTTTCATTGCCGGCCTCTCGGCCATGACGCTGTCGTTTTCGTTTTCCCATATTTAACCCAGAAATTAGCCGCGAGTGCGAGTGCGATCCCTACCGGCCCTTTAATGCATTTTCAATGGCTTACCTGCAAAGATACAGAGACAGAGAGAGAAAGAGAGGTGTTAATTAGGCTTTTTATAGTGTGTCATGACTTAAGCTACGCTCTGCCTGGGTGTGTGCAACATTATTGGCAAAGCAATCTTCTCGGGCGGCCCCTCGCTCGCTAAACATAAATGTCAATATTTATTTACGCCGCTGCGGTCGCAATTTATTTCAAGTTTTTAATTGAAAAGGCAGACCTTAGCGACTCGGATCTGGACTGTGGCTTCGATTTGCAGGCACAATGTGTCTAACCCGAGCCTCGTAAATGTCCAGCTGGCCGTAAATTGTGACTGTAAGCCACACAGCGGGCTTAATATTGGCTTAAATGTATTAAAGCCAAGGACTTTGCCACTAAAAAGTATAAACTAAATAGGTTTTACTTCACAAGATACCTTGTATCGTCGAGATTTCTTTTTATGTTTAAGTAGCAGAGTTTTTTCGGAGTTTGTTTTTATACCCTTGTGAAGGATCAGCATCAAAGGATTTAAGTATAATGAGCCAATTGTATGCTGCAAGGGTACACAAACTTCGGCGTGCGGAAGTTAGCTTCCTTTCTTGTACCATTAACTTTGAAGCTATTTGCAACATGCATTGCCCATGCATGTCTGGCTATTAAAGAAATTGTACAAAAATAGCAGATAATCTGTAATTTATTCCCATTTCCAATTACTCTTTTGTAAGGCATACAAAGCCTGCACTGATTTCGGGCTGACACACTTTCTTGGAGTGTAGTGGCGGCCCACATGTGTGTTTTTTTTGTGTGTGCTTGCCGCAGACCTGACCTCCAATCGTCGGAGCCTGTGGCGCCTTCGATGGCTTTCCAAAAACTGCACAATTTTCGCCTACGCCGGGTGAAAGAGTCTCTTGTCTGGCCGGGAAGCAGGAGAAGGAGTAGGCCCTGGCCATAAATGGACGCACACGATCTGAGGAGTACAGTCAGCAAGTGGCCATAAATGGAGCTGGCCATTAGAAAGGTAAATTGCAGTCGATTTAATTCAATGCAGCCAGCACCCAGGCACCAGTCTAAACTCTAATTACAAGTGTCTGTGTCTGGCTGGTGACCTCTGAGACGCTTCGCTGATTTGACTAACTGCTCATGCACACTTGCCTCTCCCTTTTTTGGACCTACATAATTATGATTAAGCTGGGATCCGCTACAGAACGATCAATCATAAAAGGGCAGCAGCAGCGGATAACGGAAATAAACCCAGATATTTGTAAATTTAAAGAAACCAAAGAGTGTGTCTGTGCGTGCGTGTAGCAGATTCACTCTGCGTTTGGGGGTTCTTACAATTCTAATTTATATGATTTTTACGTAGCTATCCGGCGGAAGTAAACCTTGGCTCTGGTGTTGCCTTCTTGCCACTCTTCTTGGCCGTGTTTATTTGTGTTGTAAATTGCGAATGCGCCCCAAAGCAACAACAAAGAGGGGAAAAACATAACGCGCAGTCCCGCACTTCAATAAACAACACAACGCAGGAGAGAAACACCACAACAACGGCCGCAGCCACAACAACTATATACTTGGGCATTAGTTGCCGCTGGCATTGCGTACGTGCGCGGACCCGGCGTCGCCATAGTCATTGCCACCGCCACACAGAGAGAAATAAGCTTGGTCTTAAGGGAACATTTAATGTATTTTGAAGAAGTCAGCCCAATATGCCGAATCCAAGCAAAGAAAAAGCCAAGGGTTACAGGAAAAGGGTCTTCTTAAGACCTATATCTTTCTCAAAATGCGTGGACTTAACTTAAAAGGCATTTCTCCCACAATAAAATTTGGTAAAAAGATCCTCCCCTTTCATTGATTTATGTAACTTCTCCTCCTTCATTTCTCACTGTGCACTGAATGTGGATGGTTTCTTTGGGTTTACCACTGACAAAGACGACAACCACGCATCGTAAAAAGAGTTTTATGCAATTGCCGCTTTGGCTTTGCCGTTGTGACTGTATGTTCGTTCGCCTATTGTATAATAGCTCCTTGTGTGTGTGCCTGTGCGGTATGTGCTCTGCATAATTTTATGATTCGCCCGCCAGTTCCTGCACCAGCACCAGCACCAGCTCAGGCCAACTCCAAAAGCCATGTCCATTGGCAATTTCCACACCAGAGGAGGTGCCGGTGCCTCTTTCTCTTTCTCCCTTCGGCGGACGCGTGGGCGATGAGGGCACGGAATGCATGTGGATTGACGCATTGATTGAATTTGGCCAGCAGAAGCAGCAGCTGAAGAAGGGCCAAAGTCGAGCCACAATGGCCCAGCGTGAGTCAGGCCGCACTCCGATTATATGTGACTGGAATCGGAATCGGAATGCCGCCATGGATGAGCCGAGAATGGTCGATGGTAATTGTAAATGGCCGGACAGGTCGTCGGTAGCTGCCATTCAGTGTTGCCAATTTGGCCAAATTTGGCAAGTGACTAGGTTTTTTTTTGTTTCCTGTGAAGAGCTTTTTTTGCAGAAACTTCGATGAGTTTTATATCGCTCGAACTGGGACAAGCTAGGTATCTTCAACAAATAACGAAATAGCTTTGAAATTACCTCTTATTCATACGCAACATATTTTAATAAAAAAAGTGTATATCTCTCGATGCTTAATGAAAATCCCCATCAAAGAAGTCCAGTTTCTTATCCCATAATATATTTCTTTAGCTATGTAATTGCTTTTCTCCTTGGAGAGGCTACATTGTAAGGCTTTCTTGACGCCTTATCCCCACCTCATCTTGATTTATTTAGTTGGCTTAATTTATTACTCCACTTCAAAGCGATATATATATATATAGAGAGATATTTGTAGCTAATCCTGGGTAGCATTCCTGTTTAAATTATCGCCATACTGGTACTTCTGATCCAGTGGCTAGTTACAAGCGAGGAGAGCGAACCTTGAAATATCCCAACTACAAGCGATTTAAATATACAAAAATAACTAAATCTAGACATATAAAAAAGGAGACAACAGCGTCGCGAACAAGAAGTTCTTGTAAAAATGCAAATCAATAAGCACGGGGTCTCCGGGCAGGCTGCTTGCCTTTGCAATAAAATAAATGTAAGAAGGCAGCAGCCATAAAAACTTTTACAAGGAGAGTTCCTGCAGCCGAACATAGTGGAGCTGGCAGGCTCCGTTTTTTTTGTCGCATCTGGCAGCGGTTGCAATTTGGTTTAGTACCTAGGTGTTAATTATCGCTAAAAGTCAATGGCAGACAATCGGCGAAATCTGCACAGGGGCATCGCATCGCGAATTGTCGCTGTCGGCCGAGTGCTTTGCATCTGCCCCTGGAGAATACTTAGAGCGGAGTCTGGAGTGAAGCCAAGTGGCTGGGATATCAGCCGCAGCTGAAGTGGACTACAGTGAAGTGGATGGGAAGGAGTCTCGGTTGCAGGTTGCAGTCGGACAGCTGTACAAGTGGTCACGATAATTAATATGAAAATATGTAAGGATAGCAGAGCGCGCAGGACAACACAAATGTTTGCTGCTATTTTTAGCAGGTTTGCTGGCTTTAATGAGCCCTGTCCAAAGGCGGACTCCTCCTCCGGTTTCCGGAGAACCCTTGGGCCACCCGGGTGTCCTAATTATGCGCTCATTTCTTGGCTTTTATGAATTATTAAAATAAGCAAAGTGACGCCAGCCCGGACCCGGCATTAATTGCTTTATAATAGAGATGGTCCCGAATCACAGAGAGAGGGAATCGGTTTCAGTTGCAGTTGCAGTTCCAGTGTTTTTTTTTTGCCGTTCCATGCTCATATTTCTATAATTTATTGTAATGCACTTGGGGCGTGTTTCATTTCTCGCTTTAAAATGGCATAAATTTTTAAGCCGTGCCCTGGCGGCGTCTCTCTGGATCTCGGGGTCTCTGCTGGGGCTATTTAACAATTTATTGTCTGTATACATATAGTCGCATTTATACTATATATACAGATATATATATATATATATTTCTCCTCCTTTTTCTCTTGTCTGAAGTCGACAGCGGCCACGACCACCTTGATGTTCATGTCCCGAACCGAACTCCGACTGGGGGCCAATTTACTTGAGTTTTCATTCATGTACATACGTTGGAATGAAGGAAAATAAGAGAAAAAACTGTAAGCTGCGTTCATTACACGTTGTTATTTGTTGTCTGCAGTACATTATTGCTCTTGTTCGCTGTTTTGCTCACCAATTAGCTGCACTCTGGCCAGAGACGAAAGACTCTGGCCACGAACTTGCCTCTGCTCCGAGGAAGATCATCGCTGTTGCCTTTGTCCCGTACTTTTCTCTAATCCCCTTCTATTGCCCCGCGTACACGGCCAGAAGTCAAAGAACTACCTTAGGCATTAACTTGCCAGCTTTTCTTGCTGACGCAGCAGCAGCAGCACCAGCATCAGTCGCAACATCATCCTCAAGACGATTATGACCGCCAAGAGGGCCACACATCAATCAAATGCCTCATTGTACAAGGGCCGCCACTTGAACTTGACATTCGGTGTAAGTGACCATTAAGGAAGTGCCATGGGAAGTTTTGCGTCCCAGCTCGCAGCTGAGGACCAAGCAGCCAAGCCTTTGGCAATTAGCCGTGAATATCAATCAACGCACCATTTGAGTGTGAAAAGAGCTCAGCTTTTAATTACAAAAGCTCTTTGTGTGTGGGTCTCAGAAGAGTGGGGCTTGTCGAGTCGCGGCTGAAGGCCTCCCATGCTCCCATGCTCCCAAGCTGCCATGTACCCCGCCCACGGTCACCTCGAACGCCTCTGCGCGACCACAGGCCGATGTTTGTTGCCAACTCGCTTGTTAGAATCGCATGCAAACCGGGTCTTAGCCGCGACTCATGGGTAATAAGCCAATTGGCGTTGGCCACACTACATTTTAATCAAGACAAGCCAGGCCAAGTAAAGCCCACGCACGCCAAATATGTTCCCTGTCGGTGTGAGACTGCTCCAAAGTGTCGCCAAAGACGCCAGATTGCGCGAGTTGTCGTTGACCTTCAAGGCGTGTGTTGTGGTTGAGTCACGGCCCAGGCTTTTGGTCATAACCGACTGAGGCCGAAGCTCGATCGATGGATAATTGATGGTGAAATTGAGTGGATTAGTAAGAGATCCGGGAGGAAATGTGGAATACTTGAGATTTGAATAAAGTTTCTTAATATATATAACAATCTTCAATAACAAAAAGAACAACTCAAAACTAAAGTAGATTAAAGACAGAATAAACCAAAGAACAACAAGCTTTGTGAATTTGTTCTACTCAAGTTCCGGTTTAAAATTCCCAAGGAAGTAAGCCTAATGATCTAGCAAAGTATCCAAATACTGGAATATAAGAATAACCTATAAAATGACAACTAACCACATGATTTCTTCCTGAACCTGCTGGCTGGCTATCAACGCAGGTTAATGCTTCCTTTGGCACCGACAATCATCCAGCCCCAATGTCAGCCTCCTCATTCCGGCGACAAATCAAATACCGATAGCCCCGCCCCATTTGGCACAATATGAGATCTTACTGTCAGGCAGAGGCGATCCTCTGGTGCTACTGTTGACCAGAGGGAGAGACCGACCCCTTGCCATTTCGATTAGACCGTGCAAATGTAATTTAATAATTGCGGTTGCCCATGTTGATTAGCATGTGCGGTTTTTGCAATTTACTCGCACTCGCACTGGCACATCCACAGGATATGAGCTGGCACTATGACAATGACAGGATGCATCAATGGGGAGACAGGGGAAATGTTTATGGTTATGTGCTCGCCTGCGGTGGCAGCTTCAAACGCGCTGTGCGCGGTAATTGAATTTTAAATTGTTTTCGCTTGCTCTCCTAGCAGTAAGCGGTAAGCTGTAAGCTGTAAGCCGTGGCAAGATTAATTTAAATGAAGTCATTAGCCAGGCCGATTGCCCAGTGACAGGGCGCAAACAAAAGACCTAGCTTCAGCTACAGCTTCAGCGGCAACTCCAGCTCAGGCTCCAGCTTAAGGCGCCCTGATATGGGTATATGGGATATGTAGTTACTGCAACGGGTTTTACGTTTTACTGCCGTTGCATGCTGCTGCATTTGAAAGTTAAATTACGGTAGCGATATCGGAGCAGACATTCCGTTAATTGGCCGCACACAACCTGAGATCAGGCTGCTGTCTTGTGGTTTCTTTTTCATTGCCCCTGCCAGCCAGGAATACTCTTTGGGAGGCTGTAGAGTTCGTGTAACTAGGAAAAGAATATTTAGAAAACTCATGAAGTCTCTAAGCTGGTTGTCTTTTGCTGAAATTTTCATGAAGTTGATGGTGATCTTAGACTATGGATGTTTTTATTAACTTATTTTTAAGGGAAGAGTAATAAAACTTCGTTGCTGGCCAGCAATCTCAGTTTCTTGGTGCCTTATATTTTTTTTTGGCTATTCCCGCTTTACAGTTGCTGCAAAAATTGTTGCAAATTGCAGTTTAAAAAGTTTCCGTGTTGGTTTTTTTGTCGTCGCGACGCCGGCGTCGTCGTCGTTGTCGGCAACTAATATGAGTCATAAATTTAAAGGCTTAACTCGAGGCTAAGGCGGCGACTGTGGCTGCAACTGAAGCTGTGCTGTTGACAGGGATTTTTAAAATGAAATAAATAAACAGCATTACAGCTAGTTATATGCAGCGATCAGGGTCTTGAGTGTTGGCGTGGAAGCTGAATGTTGAACCGAATGTGAACTCAACTGGGGCTGGGCTGGGCCGCAAGTCGTCCGGTTACTTTTGCATTTGCTGCACGAGACGAAGCCATTTTTATTGATACAGATACAGCCGAAATTGGGGTCCGCCAAAAACTTCAGAAAACACAAGCAAAAAAAAAATTAAAGTCTGGTTTGGTTTGGTTTTTGCCGCAGCATGACATCATTTTGAGTTGCTGCAGCAGCCCTGCATCAAGAAATAACACAAAAAACTGGTCGCTGTTTTACTTTCGCTTTATTTCTCGTGGTATTTCGTATTTCCTTTCGTTTGGGTTTCGTTTCTGTTTTTTTTTCGGCGCAGATGATTCCATTTATTTCTTGTTTTTTGGGTCATCGCGAAGAAGTACTCTCTTATATGGCAATGAAAACGAAACCGTGTTCTGGTGAAAGTCGACTCGAAATCGACATCGAAAACGAAAACGCATAACAAGTGCATAGGCTCAGAGGAGATCTGATGTGTGGACCACATGGTCGTGGATTGGTCTTGGCCAAGTCATGGATTGTGTCATGATGCGTGGGCCAATATCGCCCACAAAGGCCGTCATTTGGCCAAAAACTAATGATGATGGCTGAGAGATACAGGCACAGGTTGGCACTGACGCACACCGACTTGGCTCCGCTTCGGCTTCATCGGTTTCGTGTCTTCATCATCTGCTCATCTTTGCCCACACACTGTGGCCGCATTTGGAACCATTTGGAGATCAATGCAAAAAAGATTCGCGAGCGCGAAATTAATTAGAATTTTGTGTGGCTTTGAATATTGGCTCCAATGCTGACGGATCTCTCTCGGTTGGTGGCTGGGAAAAGACCTTGAGCGGCGGTTCAACAGTCTACGGACTACAGTGTTTGTGTGTGGGGTGAATGAAAAAAGAAACTAGTTGAGGCAACTGAGTCACAAAGTCGAGAGCCAAAGTGGAAGAGCATCTAAATCGCGACCAGGCTTTGGTATTTTTGGCCCTAATAAATCTTTCTGAAGGGACTGCCATGACTTACGAATTACACAAAACACATTTTGCGGAATCAATCTACCGATTTCGCCAGTTTCTTTTATTCATGAAAGTAGCTGGAAATCTCTTTCCCACGAGTTTCACTGGCCATTAGGCGGCCATAAAACTAGCGTTTTATTTGCATTCAATAAATGTTTCATTGGTTAATGTCAAGTTTCTGTGTGCAGTCTTTTGTTTCCCCACAGTGCAATTTATAGGAATGAGCAACTTGGCTAAGATCGAGTGGATTTCCAAAGACTAGACAGAGACTTAGTAAAATGTTATTATAGAAAAAATACAGCTTTGCAAAACCCTGATCTCTTATCTTTTTAAGCATTATAGAAATAACAAAGCTACCTTTCTAAGTCCCTCAATGAAAGCAGCTTGCTGGCAGCAAAGACATCAAGTTCGTGTCTCAAGTCTTTTGATTTGGCTCATAAATTTCGCAATACATGAAAAAAATTGCCTTAAAAATTTCTCTTGTGCAAACTGTGAAATATTTGTCGCTCTTTTTACAGCATTTATCTTTGCAGCAGAATCTCAAGCGAAACATTCACTTTAATTTTTTTTTGGGTGCTTTGACTCACTTAATTGCGGCAATTTCTTTCGCCCACGCAGCAGCGAGTGAGTCAAGAGCGCTTTGGCTCATAATTTATAGTCATTATTATTGTAATTTCTCTTCAACAGACAAACGCAGCAGATCGCACGCAAAACAATAATACATAAAGTGAAAGTTTTGCACCTTTAGCCGTCGCACCGAAACAGCAAACAGCCAACAAGCGGCAAACGCATCAGCATAAACAGCCAAGCAAAACAAAAGTAAGTCTGTGGGTCTGGGAGATGGGTTGATATGGGATGAGAAGAGTTGAGCCATGGACTCCAGCCCACGTTGAGGCCAAGACAATGGCTTACAAATGACTGGCAGCTAGTTCAAACCGAAACTGGCTGACAAATGAGACGGCGCCGCCGGTAGCTTCACTCGTGTTTTGCATCTAATGTTAAAAAGATGCAAACAACACAGCAAAGATATCTTCGGGCTTCATCAATAACCCGAAAAACTCCGTTGTAGATACACGAAATTTGGCAAAAATCTGCTTTTGTCAGGCAAATCCCCTAACTCCAAAAAATAATAAAGAAACGAGTGTGTTTTTGTGACCTCCGAGGGGACTCTGAGCTAAGCTTTCTTTGCCACCTCTTTAAAGTGTGTCAAGCGGGCATTTGAAGCAATTATTTGTCATATTTTCTATTTGCGTTTTTGGTTTCGTTATTTCCGAAATGAGATGCAGAGAAAATAAACAGCATTAGCGTGGTTGTGAAGAGCAGTCCCTGACCGCCAGTGACAAGGCGTCTTCTGCGTGTATTCATCTTCATCTTTCAACTCATCAAAGCCCACAATGACTTTGGGCCTGAGATTTTTTGCACAAATGAAAGTGAACGTTTCCTTTTGTTGCTCTTTGTTGTTTGTTATTATTATTGTGTTTTATGTTTTTTTTTTTTTTTGCCACATTTACAGTTGCTATTTTAGGCTTATGTCTGCACTTGGTTGGAAAAAAAAGAAAAACAATGGAAATTTGTCAAGTTAACTTTGAATGCCAACAGTTTTAAGCTTGCTGATTTTTGGGGTTTATTTTGAAGGGTTGTATTTGAAGTAGAGTTGCTCAAGACTTTTTATTATATTTTATAAGAAGGTTTCAAATTTTTATATATCTTAACAAATTTTTAAATCTCTTTAAATATTTCTATAAAGAGTTTTGATTGTTTATGATGTAGGAACTCATTTTAAATATACATTATGTCTTATATACATCTGTCTTTTTAAAAAGAGTCAGATTAACCTTCTGTAACTGCCTGAAGTCAGTCATAATTATTTTCAGGAACTAAAAATATTATCTTAATTGGTGCCAGTCTACTGCTGTTCTTTTTAAACTCTTGTAAATCATATTTAAATTGTTATTGGCCTTTTACTAAATTAAATAATCAAGCAAAAGTCTGCTTTTACCCCTCCCTATGGGGTTTCTTCCCAAAAACCCCATCCAGTTTGTTCACCAATTAAAATGTTTTATATTCCACTTAAAATTTGCACTTTGCTGAAGCCAAAAAAATTGTGCTCACCATTTTATTCATCCAGTTTGGGCCAAAATCAGTTCATACTGCCAACAGCTGCCAACGAAGAGCGACGATGCCAGCAAACGTTGTTGTTGTTGTTGTTGTTTCTTACTTGGCTGCTGCCAAAGCAGCTGCCAAAAGCGATTTGCCGTCAAAAGCACAGCGATACACACACACACACACACTGCGGGCAGACACTGGAATATTTTTTCCTCTTCTTTATGGTTGTATTTAACAAATATTTAACGCTTTTCTTTGAAACACTTTTCGATTGCTTTGCGCGCGTTTGGTTTTTCGGAATTTTCACAGGGTAAAATTGAGCCTGGCAAAACTTTCACTGCAATTAGACGAGACGAGGCGATCCCTCATAAGCAAATAAGGCAATGAAGATCTTCGCTTCGCCAAGATTTATGATGCAGGCGGCGCTCCGTCGGCACTTAACACACACTGCTGTCCACCGCGAAGAAAGAGCCCACTGGGAGAGAGAACCGCACCGCACGCGCGCTGAAAACGAACTGAATGTGCGGAGCTTCAGTCGCCGATCGCGAGCCCCCGTCAGTGGAGACTTTTTTTCTTCAAAACCTGGCTCCAGGTGTGCTCGCGAGTGTGTGAGAGAGTTTGGATGTGTCTGTGGCGGTGGCTGTTAGGCAACTTTGCTGCCCACACTTTGCTCGGCAAAAGTCGCCGCTCTGCTGGTCCATTTTTGGCTTGGACCGCTCTCAGACGAGAGCCGCCGCCTTTGCAGAAAAGACGGAAAAATATGAACGATTTGTGGCCAGGTAGGCCACAGCTTTGATATTTGCTGCTGGCTTCCAAGTTGCCAGCTTTTTGATTGACGTAATTTCTGCGCTTGATATTCACTTGAATTTCTTGTATTTCCACATTTAACTGTTTTGGTGTCAGGCGCACATTACACGCCCACAACACCCACACACTCTCACGCACACTCGCACACACACACCCCCCGTAGGCGTTTCTTTTATATTTTATATATTATTTTGTTTCAAGTCTTCAAGAGTTTCGTGAACTTTCGCTCGGCACGGAACTGAATGGAACAACATGTGGGAGTGCTGTGCGGACCCTATAAAGCCTAATTTAGAGCTTGACTCACTCGATTTGCTTGGCTGGCTTGCTTATGCTAATTAACCCGGGCTTAAACTTTGGTATTTAAGCCAAAAAACGAAAGACTTGGGCAACAAACTTGCACCAAATGTAAGCAATCGAAGAACCTAACTGCAGCTCACAGCTGACCGACCTTGCATCTGGTTCTACAGATCTCTGAAGCAGGCCAGGTCCTTATCGTCCCTGTATCTTTATTGCAATGAAGTAATTTCCGCATGTAATATGGGAAGAAGAACGTACAAAAAAGAGTTCTCTCTTCTGATCTTACGGTAACCATTTTTTTCTGCCATTGGGGAACGCCCTGCTTGCACATTCATTTCTACGCCCCGCAATTATTTCATGCCGCAAATGAAGTATGAAGAAACATAAACGCAAAACGTGTGGCCCATACTAAGATGGAAAAATGCTGAGGATCTTATAAAACAAGAAAAAAATTCAAAAATTAACAAGCATAATTAAAAATGCTCGGATTGGGAATGGGAACTTGATATCTTTTAAAAGCTTTTAAAAAAATTAAATTGAGAAGGGCTCCTGCCAAAACGTTCAAAAGCAGATGATGGACTATTAATAGATTATTAATAATTATAAAAAAAAATGAAATTCTAACATACTCATAGAAATACATAAATAAATTAAAGAAAATTAATAAAACCTGATTAATAAATAACATTTAATTAATAAAACCTAACAAATAAATTACAAGTGATTCATCAAACCCTTTGTTTTGTAAAGACAAGTGGCCATACATCACAGAGTTAGTTAACGGGGGGAAACTTAGTTCACCTTGCTGGTAAACTATGCTAATTATTCTCATTTTCAAGACGAGCAAAGGTACCTTGTTTTATGTTCAGCACTTGAGTGCTTGGAAATTCAAATGATGACTCTGTAAAACATATTTTTCTAGCTGACGAGCCTAAGTAAACCTCACATCTCGGTATTCCGGCACTGGCTAATTAAATGCAGCAGAGGAGAATGCAACGGAGACGAGGGCGAAAAACCCACACGCGTCGTCTACACTTGGCATATTTAACACATTTAATGGAAAATCAACAAAACATCAGTATTTACGATGCTGCTACTTGTTCTAGGGGCAGCTCGGAGGCGCCAGTGTCTGTCCCCTTTGCTGGGTTGTGGCTTTATTAAGTTGCTGTTGTTGCTGCTGTCCGTTTTTATTAATAAGTCATATTTTTATATGGTTCAGCCGTGGAAGCAGAAGCAGCCTGATAATTTATGTTGTTTGCCGAGGCAACTCCAAGCTGGGAGGGATGACAAAAGTCGGAGCATCGGCAAAAGCTGGACCAAGGGCAGCCTGTGCCAGGGGCGCCCACCTGCATACGTGGGCATTTATTCATAAGTCACTCACTTAACTCATTCACTCACTTCATTCATTCCATTCATAAAGTTTTTCGAGAAAATAAAAGCTCAAAGGCGAAGCTCAGCTCAGCTCAGTTCGGCTCGGTTCATTTTGTAATTAATTAAATGCAACTTTGTGTTGAAAAAGTGTGCCACTGCAAGAGACATGCAACAGGTTGTAGCCGCATGATGTAAGTGTTTATGGTTATTAACAACTTTTTATTGCGCTGGCTCTATTCTTTGTTATATTTATTTAGGTTTTCGGTTAGCAGTGGGCGAAAGTTTGTTGCCTAAGTCTTTCGTTGTGGGATGCACTTTGCACCTGGCACCTGACGAACCAGAAAGCAACTCAGACGTGGCCGACAAAAAACTGTG